>ML401897.1:158883-222870 GCA_005239525.1 Nicotiana knightiana
AGCTCATTTACATCATATAGCGATCATCAATTAAGCATAGGAATTACAACAAAACCGAAATATTCACAATATAGGGACTCATGGTCATGCTAGACACCAATGTATAGATATTTGTCACCATTCCTATACATCGTATTTGACCATTAGCAAATAGAAAATAATACTCAACTCCTATTCCCTCAAGCTAAGGTTAGGCCAAACCCTTACCTCGGGTCCGAAGTATAGCAATCAACCCGAAACCACACGTTTTCCACGAGTATCCGACTCGAAATGGCCCAAATATATTCAAATAAATTTTATACCGTAAATAACATCTCATGCAACTGATTCTACTATTCAATTCAAGGTTACGGCGCGAAATTTGGTGAAATGACCAAAATGCCCCCAGGCCAGAATCTCGGAGTCGGGTAAATTTTACATTTTCAGAACCCTCGTACTCTCACGAGTCTAGCCATATAAAAATCTCTCAAATCGGAGGTCAATCACCCACTCAAAACCCAAATCTTAGAAAAACCTAAGTTCTACACCAATTTTCACCCATGGAAATCTTTGATTTTAAGTTGTAAACATGTTAAATGATGTTAATGATTGAAAAATTTTAGTAAAAACCAACTTACAAACGATTTGGAAGATGTCTTGTTCTTGGAAAAATCGCCTAAGAGTGTTTGGGTTTGACAAAATATGAAATATGAAGTAAAATTTTTGTTTTGTACAATGCAGGCTACTGGTTGGCATGGGAATTGCGAACAGGGGTTCGCAATTGCGAACCCTTCAGACATTCCAAGCCTTCGCATTTGCGAACCTCTTGGTCGCATTTGCGATCAGGCCTGCCCAGCTATACCTTCGCATTTGCGAACCTCTTGGTCGCATTTGCGATCAGGCCTGCCCAGCTATACCTTCGCATTTGCGAACTTCTTGGTCGCATTTGCGATCAGGTCTACCCAGCTATACCTTCGCATTTGCAATGAGTAGCTCGCATTTGCGATGCTGGCTTCGCAAATGCGAAGCCTGCAGATCAGTCACTCCAACACATTTCCAAGTTAAAAAATGCAACCCGTGGCCTATCCAAAACTCACCCGAGCCCTCGAGGCTCCAAACCAAATACACACACTACCTCAAAAATATCCTATGAACTTATCCATGCGATCAAATCGCCAAAATAACATCATATGCATCGAATTAACCTCAAAATCCATGAATTCTATGAAATTTCATAAAACATCAAATTTTCAATTTTTAGTCTGAAACACGTCAAACGACATCCGATTTCAACCAAACTTCACAGAAATATCTCCAACCACATATAAGATCTGTACCGGGCACCGGAACCAAAATATGGGCGCAATACCAATATATTCTAGCAAATTTTCATTTCACTTTCCTTTATATCAGAAAAACAATTTTACTCAAAAATCCATTTCTCGGGCTTGGGACCTTGGAATTCGATTCCGGGCATAGGCCCAAGTCCCATATTTTCCTACAGACCCTCCGGGACCGTCAAATCACGGGTCCGGGTCCGTTTACCCAAAATATTGACCGAAGTCAAATTTATTCATGTTAATATCAAATCTAAGCATTTTGCATGGTAAGTCATTATACACTTGTAAGAACTCACGGGACGGTGATCGGAAGCCGTGAGTTCGAGTTATTGACTTGTAGCGGACTGGTTTGAGGACTGTTTTGTGTTTCTATTGGGCTTCATGTTTTGCTACTGTTTTGTTGAGTAATGGAGGGGGAAGGGTTTGGAGAAACACCACATAAATTCAGGGTGGTGGGCTGGTCGTTCGTCATAACATTTTCGTGACGTTTGACACTACTATGGTGGTCATTTTGTGTATGAAGAGATTAGGGTGTGTTCGGCTGTTTTGTGGTATTTTATGGTGTATATATAGCTGGAAAATAATGTATATATGTTATTGTTGTTGTTGTTGTTGTTGTTTTTGTGTTCTTTTTTTGTTGGTATTATCTTGAATTTTGAGGAAGAAAGGATTATAGGGGAGATGTTGCCCGTTATAATACAAAATAAGCTTGTCGTTCATTGTGGGATAGTTATACCTTTCGTAACATAATGATAGTATTGTTATTGTTGTTTTAGATTAAGGTGCAAAGAGGCGAGTTCAACTTGGTGATTGGTAATATTGTGATACGGTATGTTAAGGCTAAGCCCTTTCTTCATTTTGGCATGATCTCGTAATTACATGTGTTTGATAACGAGGAATAAAGAGAAGTTCATACTCCAAAATTTATATACACTATCCTAGTCCCATAAGTTACAGTATTTACCCTTATCGAGACATCATATTCAGTTTAGTTTTGTCTTTGTTTAGTCAAGAGAGAAGAGGGTCTATATATATACAGTACTACAAGGTTTTCACCACCATCGAGCTATAATCAGTGACAGGCCCATATTGGGAAACCTCTCAGCAGATGATAAGTTATATACCGAGCCTACTATGGCCGAGCGCCTATGAGCGAGCCCGGAATGGCTGAGATACAGAGACTGGTATGGAGGAGCGCCTATGAGCGAGCCTACTACGGTATAGCAGTTACACGTTCCTATCCTTATAGGTCCGAACATTTATTTTACTTACTACATTGAGAGAGTTGATTTAGTAGTAGCATGTAAGTATGTCTCCAGATCATCTTTGACTCCTAGTTACTTTCAGTTATTATGTTATCACTTCAGTTTCAACTTTCAGTTAATTTATTGCCTTACATACTTGGTACATTATTTCGTAATGACGTCCCTTTTCTGGGGACGTTGCATTTCATGCGTTCAGGTTCAGATAGACAGACGGGTAGACCTCCTCTGTAGGCGTTGCCCAAGTTCAGCTTGATCGGTAAGCTCCATGCCCTTCGTAGTTTCCATGTCTAGAGTTTTGTGTAAATTTTGTATATATGTATATATGCTATGGGTAGGTCGGGGCCCTGTTCCGGTCACACTACATCCACCAGTAGAGGCTTGTAGACATATCCTGACAGTTAGTGCAGTATGTCGGGCTTGTAGGACTTGTATGTATATTTTATGGGTTTGTCAGCTGTAGTAGTATTTGTCATCTGTAGTAGTTACGATGGCCTTGTCGGCCAAACTTTATATTGATGTTTAGTCAGCGTTAATTTCCTCTATGTTTTATATTTTGCTTCATAAATTGTCTTGTAATGTGGCCCCATGGCCAAAGTATGACATTATATGTTCAGAGTCCCTTAGTCGCAAGTTGGTATCCAAGTTTTAGGTGAGGCACCGGGTGCCGGTCTCGGACCCAGGTTTGGGGTGTGACATCGGATTTGAAAACAAAACACATATATGCACTTGTGAGATTATGGGAAGTCGGGATCTACCCTTGGCCTCAGGTTTTGATCGGGCGAGCCGGGGTTGAATTTTGTTGCCATTTTTGGGAATTGTGTATAGATCCTAACTTTACTAGAAATCTATTTCTCTTGCATTGTTTGATGATATTAAGTCATTTTCTGTTAGACTTGAGCCGTGCATAGGTGAATTTTAAGGGAAAAGCCATTTTTGAGTGTTGATTTGGCCTAGTTGAGGTAAGTATATTTCCTAACTTTGTGTGGGGAAAATACCCCATAGGATTGGTATAAGTCCCCATAAAATATTACCTATTAAACCGGAAATTCCTGGTGCTGAGATAGGCTAATGGGTTAAAAATGGTAGAAATTCCTCGCGGCTCGGACTTTTTGGGTTGAACAGCACGCTAACAAGTAAAAGGAAAATGTTTGGGAGAAGTATACGTTTCAGTGGATCATTATGAGGCCGCTTAATCACTCCGCGGGCCGCAAAATGGCCGCATATGCGACCACAGAATAGGTCTGCAGACGGCAGACTGGTCGCAGACTGAAGCAGAAAATTTCAGCTCTGGAGGGCCAATTATGCGGCCCATTTTGCGGACCGCATAAGCATTATGCGATAGTATATGCAACTGTAGGTCTGTGTTGGGGATCCTATTTTCTAATTTTTAAACACGACCCTAATACGTTAAAACACATACCGTAGACCATTTTCGAGCTTATTTCTGATATTTTTAGAGTGTGAGAGAGAGTTCTTAGAGTGAGAGAATAACCTTCACACTAATATCCAACAAGTCTTGCTCAATCCTTGAAGATTATCAATAAGGTCCTCATATTGAAGGTAAGAGTCTATATCCTTGCTTTTTATTTCGAAAATTTAATAAAAAAGGGGATAATTAGAAAGACAGTTATTGGTGTTGGGGTGGATATCTTGCATGCATGTGTTCTTAAAGTATGTGGAGAGGTTGTGACCTAAAGATGGTAAATAAGGGGATTTCAGATGGTGAAGTCTTTTATAAAAAGGGCCTTGAAACCTTAATACACACAAAGTGTTTGATAAAATGCTCAAGTGAGCTAGAATCATGATCATTTTCCTAATTTTTTGTTCAATTTTTTTATATTGCTACAATGGATTGAAGTTGATAATATTCCGGAACATCTTAGAGTTTTAATAAGCTCAATTGAGGTATGTTTTCTAAACGCCCTTCTTCTTACAATCGAATCCCTTGGTGTTCGTGTAGTTGGTGTAAGTCCCAAAATTGATCATACTAGAATTGACTACCCCTAATGTGTTGTGTTGAATGATATATGTTCAATATTTGTTCTAAATGCTTTATCATGTCATTTTACATTTGAGGGTGTGTTCAATGTGTTAAGACTTCATGTCAAAGTTGAATTAAGGTTGTTATGCGAAAGTGTATGAAAAACCTCTATGGGCTTAGGATTCCCAAATTGCTCATATGTGTACAATTATCTTAAATGATAGGCGTTAGTGTTGTTGATGATGATAATGATGTTGAATGTAAAAAGGGAAACTGGAATTGTGAAATTCGTCCAAGTGCCAAGAATGACTTTATAAATGAGGCCACTCGTGCCAATGTATTGAAAAGATGGGAAATAAATATGAAGTGAGATGATTGATTGGAAGGGATAATGTATCGAGTGAGATGCCTAGCCGATCGGGTCGTGATCGGACGCCATGCCTTACACATGGTGGTAATTGTGCTAGAAATGATAATTAAAATTGTGCATATGGTTGATGTCTCAAATGAGATGACCTAGCCAATCGGGTCGAGATCGGACTCCGTGTAAGAACACAGTGGCATTGTGTATTGTGGCATATCGGCACTATAGATCACCCAACCTAATAAAAACGGAAATTGACTTGAGAGCTTATGTGATCCTTACTTGATGTTTTAGTATTGTTTGAAGCTCTTATTGAACTCGTGACTATTTCCCCCTTTGTATTATTGTTCATTCTATTGAGATGGTGTTATAGATTTACATACTAGTACTATTCGAAAGTATTAATGTCCCTTTTGCCGGGGGCATTGCATCTTTAGTTGTGCATCCTCTTACCAACGGACTCGGTGAGCCCCATTTCATCCCGGGGTCATGTAATGTATCTTTTGTTCATATTTTTACCCCGTTTTGAGGTATACCCGGTGCCTTGTTTCCGACATTATCATAACTCTCTTTTGTATCTTTAAAAACTCTGTAGACACTATGTGGGTTGTATTTGGGTGTTAGAAAGGTCAAAAGGGTTATGTTGTGTTTTGGAATCTTGTTCCACTCAATCATAAGGATGTGGGTATTTTGATATTTAACAATGATGTAACTAATGAAATGATTTAGTAATCCATATATGATCTCCTATTGTCTAATTAATCAAAACATGCTCTTTCTTGATCATAAGTGGGTCGGGTAGAAAGTGTCCAACAGGCTTGCTCGACCGGATCCACTTGGTTGAGCGTCGGTCACGCTCCCCGAGGTTGGGGTGTGACAATTGGGTTTAACTGCACTATTTTAATTATGTGGAAGACGTGTGCATGAGGTGATGAGTGTGTGCACTAGCTTATATTTGGAAATGGACCGGTTTAGAATCGTAGGTTACTTATATGCATTTAATTGAGGGTGTTGTTACAAGTTATATATTTCATTATCGAGTTTATTCTTTTATGCCTTTAATTGAAGTTATTATTACATGTCATGTCTTCCATTGTTGAGTTTATTCCTATGTGAATTCAATTAAAGTTGTTATAACCTGGAACAACTTTCATTGTTGAGTTTATTCTTCCATTTCATTGTGTTGTTGTGGAGACTCTTGTATACATTGTTGTTGAGTCGTGGGCTATTCGTTGTTGTGACATTGGAATTGTTGTTTTGGCAATGTTGTATCATATGGATACATGTGGTGCGAGTTGATTATTGTGTTATGATGAGATGCGTATGTGGCGGCATAAGGTGGTGATACTGATGTGCATGCGGCGAGAGTAGGGGGATTTATGCGCGTGTTGCTAGTAACGGAATTACTTCATTTGAGGAACACACGACAATATAAGGGGGCTAAAGCACGTAAAGATATTTCAAAAAAAATGTTGTTAAAATAAATGCAAGGCTCACACGGCGATATAAGGAACAATTGTGATTTTGACTTGTGAAATGTGATTATGAGGTGTGGTACCTCGTGGGGATTCTTGTTATATATTGTATGGCTATTGTTACATTTAGGATTTTAATATGCCCCCTATGAGTTTAAATTAATAGATTAGTCATTCATTTCTGTTAAATTCTCAACATGTGCTAGGCTTACCTAGTCTTAGAGACTAGGTACCATCACGATCCTGAAGGTGGGATTTTAGGGTTGTGACATAGACGCTCATGTACTTGTGATGCTGGATCTTGGGGTGGTTTATGTTATGTAATTGACTAGTATCAATCTTTTATTGCTTTTCCTTATCTTGGATTATCTTTTTAGTTGGCTTGCCTGGCAAACGATGTTAGGCGCCATCATTGTCCCACATTTGGGATTTCGTGTCGTGACAAGTTGGTATCAAAGCCCTAGGTTGCCTAGGTATCATGAGTCATGAGCAAGCTTAGTAGATTCTTGAATATCGGTACGGATACGTCTGTACTTATCTTCTAGAGGCTGTAAGGCTTTAGGAAAAATTCACTCTTTTCTTATTCTATCGTGAGACTTTATTCTATCGCTAGAATTTTAAATTATTCCATTCTTGTTCTCTCACAAATGGTGAGGACATGCACAGCATCTACAGCTAGTCAGGAGCCGGAGCCCTAGGTTGCTACCACTTCCAAGGGTAGAGGCTGGGGTCGAGGATGACCTCAGCCTAGATCCAAAGTAGTAGAACTTATTAAAGAGCCTCAGATCAAGTGGGGGGAGGAGATTCATGTTCTGGCCTTGCGACTTGGACCAGCTCAGGTCTTAGAGGGGTTCATTGTAACCCCAGTACTTCAGGATGTCCTAGTTCGTTTGGTTGGCATTATGGAGATTGTGGCTCAGGCAGTGTGATCCCTATGCCACCAACCATTTCTTAGGTTGGGGGGGAGCCCAGAATCCTGCTACGCTCACACCTGAGCAGATCGCTCACGAATATCAGACTCCGACAGTTCCAGCAGTTGGGGCAGTGCATCCTGTCATTGCTACACAGCCTAGGGAGGGACCCTCTATGTTGTCCGAGGGGCTGAAGAGGTTGGTCAAGTTCACCAAGTTATTTCCTATTCATTTTAGTGGAACTCCTTTTGAGGACCCATAGGATTTCTTGGACCGTTTCCATGAGGTATTGCACAACATGGGTATTGTGGAGTCGACTTTGCAGTATTTTAGATACATGGCTCTACCAAGAGGTGGTAGTAGGAGTATGTTCAAAGCAGACCAGTAGGTTCACCTCCACTCACTTCGGATCAATTCTCACAACTATTTTTGGAGGATTTCATCCCTTTTACTCTGAGAGAGGACTACTGCGG
Organism: Nicotiana knightiana; assembly: GCA_005239525.1. Taxonomy (NCBI): domain Eukaryota; kingdom Viridiplantae; phylum Streptophyta; class Magnoliopsida; order Solanales; family Solanaceae; genus Nicotiana; species Nicotiana knightiana. The sequence goes on from ML401897.1 coordinate 166,672, forward strand.
TTAGTTTGAGCGCCTCAAGCAAGGTAGCATGACCATTACCCAGTACGAGACAAGATTCGTAGATTTATCTCACTATGCCATTATCTTAGGCCTTATAGAGAGGGAGAGGGTGAGGATATTTATAGATTGTCGCACTCATGGTATTAGAATACAGATGGCCAGAGAGACTGAGGATGATATTTCTTTCACCTGGTTATAGAGATGATAGATAAATTGAGGGGATTCGTGGTCAGGGTAGAGAGGCGGCATCTGAGAGGAGGCCTCGTCATTTTGGTGGTGTCACTAGTGCCTCATCTGGAGGAAGGGTTTCGTTTGTTAGAGGCTATCCCAGCATGCTGATTCAGTTAGCGCTTCAGGTATCACACGATGCTTCGGGTAGTCGTGGTTTTTACGGGTGTCATCCTGAGTAGCTAGCATACAGCGCACCTTCAGTTCCAGTTAGTGCACCTCCAATTTAGAGTTATCAGGGTGGTTATTCAGGTCTATAGAGTCAATTTCAGGGTTAACTGTTACATCAGTCAAGAACTTGTTATACTTGTGGACATCCTAGGCATTTGGAGAGGTTTTTCCCTAGGTCACATAACACCATGCCACTACAGGGTACTCGTTCTATGGTTCCGGCACCAGTTGCTTCACTACCCGCTCAGCCAGTTAGACGTGGGGGTCAAGCAGCCCGAGGTGGTGGTCAGGACGTTAGAGGTGGAGGTCAAACAGCTAGTGGTCGCCCGAGAGGTTGAGGTCAGATTGGTAGGGCTCAACCCCGTTGATATGCATTCCCAGCTAAAGGTAGAGCCATCTAATAGGGTCATCACATGTATTGTTCTAGTCTGCCATACAGATGCATCAGTTTTATTTGATCTGAGTTCCACTTAATTATATGCGTCATCTTATTTTGCTTCATATTTGGATATGTCTTGTGATAAATTGAGTGATCCTGTTTATGTGTCTACGCTCGTTGGGGTGGACCGGGTATATCATGCTTGTTTCATCATTATCGAGTGAGACTAGGATTGACCTTATATTACTTGATGTGGTGAATTTTGACGTGATTTTGGGCATGGATCGGTTATCACCTTATCATGCAATCTTATATTTTCACGCCAAGACTGTGACGTTAGCCATGCTGGGGTTGCCTTAATTTTAGTGGAGAGGGACTCCTAGCCATTACACTAATACGGTCATTTCATATATGAAGGCTCAATGTTTGTCGAGAAAGGGTGCCTGATTTATTTGGCCTATATCCGTGATTCTAATACGGAGGTTCCTTCTATGGATTCAGTTCCAGTTGTGCATGAGTTCTAGAGGTGTTTCCTACAGATTTGTCGGGGATGCCACCTGATAGAGATATCGACTTCTGCATTGACTTGGTTCCAGGAACTCAACCCATTTCTATTTTGACATACTGTATGGCCCTAATTGAGTTGAAAGAATTGACGGAGCACCTGCAGGATTTGCTTGACAAGGGATTCATTAGACATATTGTCTCGCCTTAGGGTGTGTCGGTGTTTGTGAATAAGAAGGACGGATCAATGAGGATGTGCATAGATTATCGGCAGATAAACAAGGTCACTATCAAGAACTAGTATCTCTTGCCAAGGATTGATGACTTATTTGACCAGCTTCGAGGTGTCAAGGTGTTTACGAAGATTGATTTGAGATCTGGCTACCATCAAGTGAAGAATAGGGCATCGGATGTCCCTAAGACAACTTTTTGACTTGTTATGGTCAATATGAGTTCTTGGTAATGTCTTTTGGCTCGACTAATTCTCCAGCAACCTTTATGGATTTGATGAACCGGGTGTTCAAGCCCTATGTAGATTCCTTTTTGATTGTGTCTTCGTTGATAATACTTTGGTTTACTCCCACCTTCGAGAGGAGCTGAGCAATATCTCCGAGTAGTACTTCAGACTTTGAGGGATCGTTAGTTATATGCCAAGTTTTTAAAATTTGAGTTCTGGTTGGACTCGATTGTCTTTTGGGCTATGTTGTATCTTCTTAGCGCATTAAGGTGGATCCTAAGAATATTGAAGCTATTCAGAACTAGCCTATACCTACTTTAGCCACAAAGATTCGAAGCTTCTTGGGTTTGACGGGTTATTGTTGCCGATTTATAGAGGTTTTTCATCTATCTCAATGCCATTAACCAAATTGACCTAGAAGGGTGTTATTTTCAGATGGTATGTCGAGTGTGAGATGAGCTTTTAGAAGCTTAAGACTGCATTGTCTACATCCCCAGTGTTGATGTTGCCTACAGGTTCGGGATCTTACACCATGTATTGATGCATCACGTATTAGTCTTGGCGCGATATTAATGTAGGATGGTAGGGTGATTGACTATGTTTCTTGACAGTTGAAGGTTCACGAGGAGAATTACCCTATGAATGATTTAGAGTTGGCAGCCATTTTTTGCGGGCTAAAAATTTGGAGGCACTATTTATACGGCATTCCATGTGAGGTCTATACCAACCATCTGAGTCTCTAGCACCTGTTCAAGCAGAAGAGACATTAATGAAGGACATTAATTTGTGGCAGCCCATGCTCTCAGCCTTCCTACTCAATGTGACGACCACCATAGATAGGAGGCTCACAGCTCGTGCTATTCTAGTTACCCAGGTGTCACGAAGATGTACCGTGACTTGAATCAACATTATTGGTGGCGGAAACTGAAGAGAGATATTTTTGCTTATGTCTCTCGGTGTTTGAATTTTCAAGAGGTGAAGTATGAACATCAGAAAATGGGTGTGTTGGCTCAATTATTAGAGATACTGTAGTGAAAATGGGAACGCATCACTTTGGATTTTGTATGCTTTCCACAGACCTTGAGGAAATATGATGCAGTCTGGGATATTATGGACCAGTTGACTAAGTTTGAACAATTCATTCCGATGATGACTTCTTATTCTTCAGAGTGATTGGTTCATAATTGCATCTGGGTGATTATCCGCATGCATGGCGTGCCCATTTCCATCATTTCTAACCAAGGCACGCAATTAACATCATATTTTTGGAGAGCTATGCACCGTGAGTTGGGCACACGGGTCGAGTTGAGTACCGCATTTCATCCTCAGATGGATAGATAGTCCGAGCGCACTATTCAGACATTGGAGGACATGTTGCGGGCATGCTCTACAGTTTTCGGAGGTCAGTGGGACCAATTCTTTCCTATAGCAGAGTTCGCCTACAACAATAGTTATTAGTCGAGCATCAAGATGGCTCCGTATGAGGCCATATATGGGCGGTGACACCATTCGCCAATTGGTTGGTTTGAGCCCGGAGAGGCTAGATTATTAAGCACTGATTTGGTCCGTGATGCCTTGAATAAATCTTAAGGTGATTCAGGAGCGACTTCGTATGGCTTAGTCCAGGAAAAAGAGTTATTCAGACCAGAAGGTTCGAGATGTGGCTTACATGGTGGGTGAGAAGGTTCTTCTACGAGTGTCGCCTATGAAGGGGGTGATGCGGTTCGGGAAGAAGGACAAATTGAGACTAAGGTTTATTGGCATGTTTGAGATCTTGGAGAGAGTTGGGGAGGTTGCTTATAGGATTGCATTTCCTCCTAGCCTAGCAAGGGCACATCTGGTATTTCACGTTTTCGTGCTTCAAAAGTACCATGCGGATAGATCACATATTTTTGACTTTAGCACATTGACCTATGAGGAAGAGTCGTTGGATATTCTTGATCGACAGGTTCATAAGTTGAGATCCATGAGTTTTACTTATGTGAAAGTGCAATGGAGAGGTCAGCCGATGGAGGAGGCCACATGGGAGTCTGAGTCCGATATGTGGAGTAGATATCCTTACCTATTTACCAGTCCAGGTACTTTTCCATGTCCGTTCGAGGACTAATGTTTCTTTTAGATGTGGATAATGTGACGACTCGATAGGTCGTTTCTGGTACTAGCCTTTATTTTCGTGTTTCGAGATGTCGCATAGATTAATTTGATGTTTCTTTATTTTTGCACATGGTTCGTGTCACTTTTCAGAAAGCTTTGACGTAAAATTTTGACGAAAATTGTTACACCCAATGTTTTCGTACATAAGAGTACATCGCAAGTCGACTGATGTAAGCTAAGAAAATGAGATCATCTTTGGAAAATTTATAAAGTAAGTTAATCATGTTACCGTGGAGGTTACAAATATTTAAGATCATGAATGCCAAGTACCAAGAGGGTTGGAAGGCTTAGAGGCTAAACAAATTGAAGAAAATAAGTTTCATCGAAAGTCGACAAGTTGGGAATCTTATAACATGTACTTTTGGGGTAAGAATATGTCACGCCCCAAAATCGAGGGACGAGACCGGCGCCTAACCGAATGAACCTGGTCAAGCGAACATGATTTGCCTTTCCTATCCCACGCGTTACCCCGTGATTTCAATATACATTATTCATGTGAAATAGCCATTTATAACTTAAGCATAAGCTTACAACTTGAATTCATTTCTACTTTTTATCATTACCAACATACGATACCAAAGGCTTACAAATTTCATACAACATTAACAACGTGGACCACGATTCTGAACCGTACGCTTACTACCCAAAATACACATGTACATTACCCACATTGTGTCTACGGAGCCTCTACGAATACAAAATATTTATATACTACTTGCCGGCAACAAGGCCCCGGCTATACCTTACGCCGCACCATAAACTCAAAATAAGGTGACATGAGCCACACGTGGCCCCAGGAGGAAGTGGGGATCACCAAAACAGCTGACGGAAAGGAGAGGGGGCATTACTGACGGTGGGCTGAGTTACCTGATGTAGAACCACCTACATTCATATAAGAAAATGTAGCGCCCCCGGAAAAAGGGACGTTAGTACTGTGGAATAGTACTAATATGTATGAACAAACTTTATCCCAAGTACAATCAAACAATACACAGATAAGAGACAGTAATAGAACCAATCAATCAATGTACGTGGAAAGAAACCACAGAAATCAACAAGTTTCTGTCACGACCCCAGTTCGCCCTCCGTGAACATATCGTGACGGCACCTAGTCCCTACAACTAGGTAAGCCTAACAATGCGGAAGAAAATAATTAAAAACTAAACTAGTAAAATAAACAGCGTTTAAGGTGCCGCTCGGCACATACAATAACAGCTCTCGAAGCTAACACAATTCCCAAAACCCAGAATCTCACAAATCACAAGCTAAGGGATACATAAGAGGTTCTAACTCAAGAATGTCTAAACAAAGGAAAAATACTGAAAGGCTATACTTATTACAGAAGATAGAAAGTGACTCTTCGGTCTGCGGACGTAGCAGATATACCTCGAAGTCTCTATAGAAANAACATATCCCGCCTTATTACGCCGCATGTGCAATACATCAATAGCAACAATAGCACGGCAAAGACCTCGTGCAACTCCTCAACAACAACCGCATGGCAGAGACCTCGTGCATCACAATATCAACAACCGCATAGAATAAACCTCGTGCATCACAATATTAACAAGTACAACACAACAAATGACAATTTTTACAAGAAAAACGCAAGGAAGTCAGCTCAGGTGCCTCCGTTCACTAGGAGACGGTACAACTAGTTCACAAGGAGTAACCATAACAGAGAATACTAAGCGTAATAAGAACAACGCAACAAGGGAGAATAATATGAAACAACGATTCCATAATACGTAGTTCAACAACAAGGAAGTTAACATGAATCAAATAATTTCAAATAAGGAATTATCAACTAAACATAGGATATTTAACTTCTTTTACAGTTGGGCAAGTTACGAAGGATATACAATGATTTAAATTAAGGACGAGAAGAGGAAAAATAATCGTAACCTCCATTACAACCAATTAATTACATGAGAGATACTAATGATTTCCAAATAGAGACAAGCAATTACGAAAGATAACGCGACTATGGAAGGGTAGGGATCTTCAGTTAAACCAAGAAAGAGTCAATTAGGCAACAAGAATAAACCAAAAATGGCAAATAATTTCCAAGTAAACACATGTAGAGGTGAAACTAATAACAGGGAACTCCATCATATCAAAAACAACTTCACACTCAGTAATTACAAGGAGCTAAGAACCTATTAATGGAAAATTTTCCACAAATAAATCCGAGGACGCACTCGTCACCTCGCATACAAGGAATACAATCAACAGAGAAGACTCAACTCCTAAGGGGAAGTCTCCCACACAAGGTTAGGCAAGATACTTACCTCGAACCGGCTCAAAATAAACTAGGAACCACGTTCTCGTCACAAGTATCTGACTCCAATTGGCCCAAATCTATACAATTCAATTACATCTCATAAATAACATCTCAAGAAACTGATTCTACTATTTAATTCAAAGCTAAAGCGCGAAATTAGGTAAAATGACCAAGACTCCCCTCGGGCCCACGTCTCAGAATCGTGCAAAAGTTATATTTTCCGGAAACCCATTCACTCACGAACTCACTCGACCAGAAACAATCGAAACCCGATGCCAAAAACCCCTTAAATTCTCAAAATTTCGGTTTGGGGAAGTTCCATCAAATTCTTATGGTTTTTCCCCCATTTTTGATAATTAAACTAAAGAAAACAACGGGGATTAATGGTCTAACAATGAATTAGTATTAGGAAACCTTACCTATGATTCTCCTCTTCAAAACCCACTGAAAATCGCCAATTCCCTAGCTCTTACACGATTTTTAGACTTATGAAATAAACCCTCGGATTTTTGGAATAAAACACACAGGGATCTCGCACCTGCGGTCCCGATCACCGCACCTGCGGTAACGCACCTGCGGAAAAAGCATCGCAGGTGCGGAATTCACTTAAGTCCACTGGGGCCGCACCTGCGATCGTTTGGTCGCGCCTGTGGTCCCGCACCTGCGGAACCCACTGGTCAACCCCCCTCACCATCGCACGTGCGATCCAACCTACCGCGCATGCATGTCCGCACCTGCGGGAAAACCTTCGCAAGTGCGAAAACACCAGACGGAGTCTGGTTAAGCCATTTGATGAGTCCCAAATTCTCCCATTAAGCATCTGAAACAACCCCGAGGCCCCAAGGACCTCAACCAAAACCACCAACCGACCCTAATACCTTATTTGAACTAGGTCGATCCTTAAAACCACGTCTCATAACATCAAAATCATCAATTATGCATAGGTTTAAGCTTAGGAACTTAGGAAAATTCTAGAATTCACATCCGACGCCGAAACACGTCTAAACTCATCTGAATGGCCGCAAATTTTGCACACACATCCCAAATGACATGACGGAACTACTGAAACTTCCGGAATTCCATTCCGACCCTCGAATCAAAAACTCACTATCGGACTGGAAACTTCAAAAATTCAAACTTCGGCATTTCAAGCCTAAATGAGCTACGGACTTCCAAAATGCATTCCGAACACGCGCCTAAGTCAAAAATCACCATACGAAGTTGTTGAGATCGTCCACGACCCATTCCGAGGTTGTTTACCCAAAAGTCCAATTCAGGTCAACTTTTCACCGTTCAAACTTCCAAAACAAGGTTCCTTCTTCCAATTAGACTCTAAACCATCCGAAAGCCGAATTCCACCATGCACGCAAGTCGATAATCATATTCCGAAGCTGTTCCAAACCTTATGCCGCTGAACGGAGCTTGATTTCTGAAAACGACCGGTTGGGTCGTTACAGTTTCACAATCTCTCCTTTTCCCCTTTCAACATCACCATATTGAAGAATTTCCTAGATTTTCATTTCAATAGTGATAATGATCACATTCCATCCTTATTACCTCGACCACCCTTATTACCACAACCCATCAACCTTATTACTTCGTGTTGCGGTGCGCAACCCGACCCAGCCTGACAATTTAAATTCATAACAACAACCACAAACAATCACATCACAAGAATCATCATTTCAAGGAACACAAGTTCATATCAAGAATTTATTTATTTTGGCCCAAGGCACCATATTTCTCACCAAGCAGTAATTCATGTACACGGTGTTGCCATAATCGTTCAACTTATTTACATTATTTCACAATACCCTTTTTCATTACTTTCCAAGCACTGCTTTTAACCATTATATACATTCCCACACTTGGGCACATCAACAATCTTTCATTCATTAACACATACTTTCATATCGATACCCTCGAGCATTTACGAGCCTTGCACATAATAAGATAGGCACATCAAAACACTTTTCACACCCTCATATAGCACGGTAGTATGGCAATCAACTAGGAAAATTAGAGAATAGAATCTTACGTCTCAACATATTTGAACAATCAATTCACATATTTTCAAACAAGGTACACACACCGTATGCTCGGACCCAACAAGAGGATTCTGCAAAGGTTAAAGTCAGTCATACATACCTGGGGTCGAAATTCCTTTTTAACTTTTACTCACAAATCAACGAACCGACTAGTACCATCAATCTAGTTCACAATTAAACATATTCAACTCAGAATCGGAAATCATGCACACAATTTGAACTCTTTTAAGCATTTTATCGAACGTTAGGCGACCCCATTAGATTACCACCGCTTCTTTGTGAATTTTACCCCAATCCACTTCCTCTTACTAGATCATGGACATTAATGATCATGCATGCAAGGTATCAACTTATATTTTCAAGAATTAATTCATGAGAGTCCCCTTTTTGTTTAAAACCTGAAAACTATTGGAAAGGGGTTGGGGATTCTTACCTGTTAGAATGAAGAAGAAGATGATTACTCGAAATTTCCATGCATGAGTGACTTTGAAAACCCAATTGATAAAGATGAAGCTTTCTCTCTCAAGAACCCTCTCTCCCCTCTCTCTAATTTTTTTTAGAAAATGGTTAAAAAATGAAGGGGAGGGGTGTTTTAATGAATTGGGGTCGCGTTTTAAAATTAGAAAAATATGAGACCGACACCGAAATGCGATCAGGAATGCGATCACATTCCTGACATGCAGTCCACAGAATAGACCGCAGAATGGCCCTCAAGATGGGCCAAAATCGAAAACAATCTGCACAGGTGTGCGACAATTATGCGGTCCGCATACACGTTATGCGATCGCATAACCTCTCTTCCAAAAATCAAAGGGCAACAATGCGACAGCAATACGGTCCGCATAACTAAAATGCGATCGCATATTGGACCGCATAGTTGTCCTCAAATGGGGCAGTGATCTGCCCGTGTATGAGACCATTATGCGGTCTGCATACACGTTACGCGATCGCATAGTGCGTCGCATAACGCCTACTTTCTGGAAAAAATTTATTCTTTAAGTCCCAGGGTACTTTTTACTCAATTTAGGTCCGTTTTAAAAATTTCCACACTAAAAACAACTCGGGGACTCATTCGGGCATTATTTTAAACAAGAAAATTTTACGGGTCTTTACATCTCCCCCCCTTAAAAATCATTCGTCCTCGAATGAGGATTTTGGAAATCAATTAGTTTTGAAAGCATGATATGCAAACTTCCAGATTTTCACTAACTCCAATAATTCAGAAAAAATTTGCTAGACTTCCGTTTGTAGTTAGACCTATCTACATGTCAGAGAGCCCCCGAAACACATTTCCAAGCACCATTACACAGTTTTAATCACCCACTAACTCACACACAACGTTGTTACCTCAACAATTTGCAAATACTAAATCATTTTGTCAACTACACATAGCTCTTTCTTCTTATACCGCAAATTTGCATATGATTCACATTCTTGCACATAACTTGGTCATTTTAATGAGTCCCATACAACCCAATCACCTCAATACACCATATTCATTTCAATTAATCATTACCAACCTACACTACTACTAATCACTTGCCAAACACATATGTTCCACAAAACTTTCATTTCCTTCAAGGATTGCACACTAACCAAATAGTAACAGCAGGTACAATTTTAGTACACATTGGGAAATTACAACAATAAGGCAATTAGGGGAAGATGGGGTGCTTTTGCACAAAACTGAGCATAAAGTATAATTTTCTTAGAGATGACAGTTCAGACGATACTACTGAACTTATTCAAAAAAATGGGATATTTCTCTTTCATCTCATTTTCCTCTTCCTACGTGGCTTCCTCAACGTGCTGACTTAGCCACAATACTTTAACTGAAGCAATTTCTTTGTTCCTCAATCTACGAACTTGTCTATCAAGAATGGAAACCGGAACCTCTTCATACGATAGCTGTTCATTAACCTCAATAGCCTCAACTGGCACGATGACTAATGGATCTCCAACCACTTTCTTCAACATAGACACGTGGAAGACCAGGTGCACTAATGACAATTCAGGTGGGTAATTCCAACCTATAAGCCATTTGTCCTATCCTTTGAGCAATCTGATATGGCCCGACATACCTTGGGCTCAATTTCCCTCTCTTCCCAAACCGCATCACTCCCTTCATGGGAGATACCTTCAAGAATACCCAATCATCTACTTGGAATTCCAATTCTCTTCGACGAACGTCCTCATAGGATTTTTGACGGCTCTGAGCAGTTTTCATCCTCTCTTACATTACTCTGACTTTTTCCAACGCCTAGTGCATAAGATCTGGCCCTAACAATTCTTCCTCACCAACCTCGAACCACCTAATCGAATATCTACACCTTCTTCTGTACAAGGCCTCGAATGGGGCCATCTGAATACTAGCGTGAAAGCTGTTATTGTAAGCAAAGTCTATAAGCGTTAAATGATCATCCCAACTACCCTTGAAGTCCAACACACAATCCTATAACATATCTTCAAGCGGATGAATAGTCCGCTCTACCTGACCATCAGTCTGCGGATGGAAAGTCGTGCTGAGATTTACCGAGTACCCAAACCTTGCTGAAATTTCCTCCAAAAATTAGTCGTGAACTGGGCTCCTCGATCTGAGATAATAGAAACTGGAGTACCATGAAGCCTGACTATTTCCTTGATATACAACTGAGCGTACTGTTCTGTAGTATCGGTGGACTTGATTGGCAAGAAGTGAGCTGATTTCGTGAGTCGATCCACTATCGCCCAAATAGAGTCAAACTTGTGCTGAGTGCGAGGTAACCCTACCACTAAATCCATGTTGATCATTTCCCATTTCCACATTTTTATTTCCATAAGCTGAGTTAACCCACCGGGCCTCTGATGCTCGGCCTTCACCTGCTGACAATTCGGACATTTAGATACGAAGTCTCCCACACCTCTCTTCATACCGCTCCACCAATAAACTTCCCGGAGATCTTGATACATTTTCGTAGAACCTGGGTGCACGGAATACCTGGAATTGTGCGCTTCCGCCATCACCCTCTCCCGAAGATTATCCACATCAGGAACACATAGCCTTCCCTGAAACCTTAAAACACCATCATCGCTATCGAGTGAAAATGCGAAAATCATGTTATTCAAAATTACCTCCTTCAACTGCGCCAATGCTGGATCCATATACTGTTTTTCCTTGACTTCCGCTACAAGTGATGATTCTTCCCCATTATGCACCATAATATTTTCCTCGCCTGAGGTCGAGAGACAGACCCCCAGACTGGCCAATTGATAAATCTCCCGAGCTATAGGCCTCTGATCCACTTTCAAATGAGCCAAACTACCCATAGACTTCCGACTGAGAGCGTCGGCCACCACATTCGCCTTCCCTGGATGGTAAAATGTTCATATCATAATCCTTAAGCAATTCTAACCATCTTCGCTGCCTTAAATTCAACTACTTCTACTTGGACAAATATTGGAGACTTTTGTGGTCAAACAACATGTCCACATGGACCCCATACAAATAATGCCGCCAGATTTGTAATGCAAACACAACTGCCGCGAGTTATAAATCATGCGTAGGGTAATTCTTCTCGTGATTCTTGAGTTGTCTGGAACCATAGGCTATAACCTTCCCATGTTGCATCAACACACATCCCAAACCAACCCTTGAAGCATCACAATAAACCACAAATGCCTCTGTGCCTTCTGGCAAAGTCAACACCGGTGCCGAAATCAATGTTGATTTCAATTCCTGAAAGCTCTTCTCACAAGCGTCGGACCATTGGAACTTACTTGCTTTTTGCGTCAATTTAGTCAATGGGGAGGCAAGGGTAGAGAATCCCTCCACAAACCTCCGATAATACCCAGCTAGCCCCAAGAAACTACGAATCTCTGTCGGGGTCGTTGGTCTAGGCCAATCCTTCACCGCTCTGATCATCTGGGGATCAACCTTAATCCCTTCTCTGGAAACAACATGACCCAAAAATGCGACTGATTCCAACCAAAATTCACATTTTGAAAACTTGGCATACAATTGGTGTTGATGAAGAGTCTGCAGAACTTCCCTGGGGTGATTAGCATGATCCTCCCGACTCCGCGAGTAGACAAGGATGTCATCAATAAAAGAAATCACGAAGGAGTCAAGAAACGATTTGAAAACTCGATTCATAAGATCCATGAAAGCTGCTGGAGCATTGGTCAGTCTAAAGGACGTTACCAAAAATTCAAAATGGCCATAACGAGTTCTAAAGGCGGTCTTAGGAATATCCTGCTCTCTGATCTTCAACTGGTGATACCCCGGCGGTAAATCAATTTTTGAGAAAAACCTCGCACGCTACAATTGGTCGAACAAATCATCTATCCGAGGCAATGGATACTTGTTTTTGATAGTGACTTTGTTGAGCTGCCGATAATCAATACACATCTGAAGCGACCCATCCTTCTTCCTAACGAAAAGAACCGGAGCGCCCCACAGTGACACACTCGGCCGAATTAAACCCTTCTCTAATAAGTCATTCAACTTCTCCTTTAACTCCCTCAACTCTGCTGGCGCCATTTTGTACGGTGGAATAGATATTTGGCTGCGTATCTGGCAATACATCAATCACGAAATCGATCTCTCTATCTGGCGGAATCCCTGGAAGCTCGTCCAGAAATAATTCAAGAAACTCATTCACGACCAGGACGGACTCGGGGCCAGACACTTCTGAAGTGGTGTCCGCAACCCGGACCAAATGATAAACACACCCCTTTTTAATAATCTTCGAGGCCTTAAGGTAGGAAATAAACCTACCCTTTGGCACCACAACATTCCCTTTCCACTCAATAACTGACTCATTAGGAAACTTTAGCCTCATAATTCTGGTTCGGCAGTCGAGTTTAGTAAAGCACGAGTAAAGCCAATCCATTCCCATGATAACATCAAAATCTACCATCCCAAGTTCGATAAGACCGGCCGTGGTATCTCGACCACACACCGTGACAACACAATTCCTATAGACTCGCGTGGTTGTAACGTAATCACCAACAGGAGTCGACACAGATAATGGCTCATGAAGCTGTTCGGGTTCTATCCCAAAACTTAAAGTAATAAATGGGGTAACATATGACAAAGAGGACCCCGGATCAATAAGAGCATAAACACCAAGTGCTTGAACAGTCAGAATACATGTAATAACATCTGGAGAAGTCTCCGCACTCTGGCGACCACTCAAAGCATAGAAGCGACTGGGTCCACCTCTACCTCGTACTCCACCTCTAACTGCACCACGCCCTGCTGGAGCTGGATGACGTATTAAAGATGCGATGATTGAAGAACCAGACAGCTGAGCAAAACCACTACCCATGCCCTGACTGGGCGCATAGGCAATCCCGCTGAATATGACCTCTCACCCCACACCCGTAGTATACTGGGATATCCAGGTAACAAGGCTCGGTATGGAACCTCCCACACTTAGGGCATGGAGCCCTCCTCTGCTGTTGGACCTCTCTCCTGGACGACCGGACTGATGGGGTCTCCTACTGTCTGATCTTGGTCCCCAGTGACTGCTCTGCTGATAACGGGGTACCGATGGCGGTGCACTAGATGAGGACTGAGCATAAGACTGGGATGGCCCTGATGGTCCTCTCCCCTGAACTGGTCTCCCTCCTCCAACTGAACTCCCCGAGTGGCCTACTTACCGGGCCCTGCTAATACTCTACCTCTCTGACCTTATCTTCAATTTTCTAGCCTCCGTGGCCTTGGTGAATCCCACAATCTTACCATAATTCATGTCTGAGTGCAAGGCAGTTGTAGCAGTTACATTCACAACTAAGGGATTGAGGCCCTGAACAAACCGTCGAACTCTGGCATCCATAGTCGATACTAATTGAGGAGCGTACTTGGACAACCTCACGAACTCCATGTGGGACTCCCACACACTCATATTACCCTTCTTGAGAACCTTAAACTCCGTAGCACGGGCTGCCATAGCCTCGGCAGGCAAGAAGTGATCCATGAAAGCATCAACGAACTCATCCTATCTCGCCGGAGGACTTCCTTCCCTGCGGAAATTATCCCACATCTCGAACTATGAATACGCTGCTCCCCTCAGCCTGTAAGATGCTAACTCAACCCCCTCTGTCTCTGTAGCCTTCATAACCTGAAGCGTCTTGCACATCTCATCTACAAAATCCTGCGGATCAGCCTCCGGATCAATACCTGAGAACTCTGGAGGGGCCAACTGCAGAAACTGGTTGACTCTGGAACCGGTGGAATCTCCCTCTCCGCTAGAGGGCGCAGGGGCAGCATGAGATCTTTGGGCCTAAGCGGCCACTAACTGAGTCAACATATGAATAGCTCCCCTAAGGTCCCCATCGGAAGTACCGGGACCTGAAGCTGGAATCGAAGAAGGATCAGGAATACCAGCGGAAGGGGTTGCAGCACACTCTGCCGCAGCAGGAATAGGAACACTCTGGTCTGGAATAGAAAGGATAGGTGGATTCAAGGTCGGGGATTCGCTCTCACCCGCACCATCGAGTAAAGAATTCACAGCCACGCTTGGGGTGGCATTGGCCTCTAGGCCGAGTCGAGCTCTCTTCTTTGGTGCCATTACTAAAAATTTCAAAACAGAGCACGAGTTAGACAAGAATATTTTCACTTTCCACTTCACCGCATGATATAGATTAACTATGAAAAGGGTGTTTCCTAAATGTCCATGTAGCCCCCTAATTATAGATGTGGTCGACAACACACCGATAAGAAGGGCTCTACTAGACACGGCTCCGAAACATCCTAGGACACTTCTAAAACCTTCGGCTCTGATACCAAGTTTGTCACGCCCCAAAGTCGAGGGACGAGACCGGTGCCTAACCGAATGAACCCGGTCAAGCGAACCTGATTTGCCTACCTATCCCACACGTTACCCTGTGATTTCAATATACATTATTCATGTGAAATATCCATTTATAACTCAATCATAAACTTACAACTTGAATTCATTTCTACTTTTTATCATTACCAACATATGATACCAAAGGTTTAAAATTTCATACAACATTAACAACGTGAACCACGATTCTGAACCGTACGCTTACTACCCAAAATACACATGTACATTAGCCACATTGTGTCTATGGAGCCTCTATGAATACAAAAGATTTATATACTACTTGCCGGCAACAAGGCCCCAGCTATACCTTACACTACACCATAAACTCAAAATAAGGCATCATGAGCCACACGTGGCCCTGGGAGGAAGTGGAGCTCACCAGAACAGCTGACGGAAAGGAGAGGAGGCACTACTGATGGTGGGCTGAATTACCTACTGTATAACCACCTACATTCATATAAAAAAATGTAGCGCCCCCGGCAAAAGGGACGTTAGAACTGTGGAAATATTATTATGTATGAACAAACTTTATCCCAAGTACAATCAAACAATACACAGATAAGAGACAGTAATAGAACCAATCAATCAATGTATGTGGAAAGAAACCACAGAAATAAACAAGTTTCACAATCTCTCCTTTTCCCCTTTCAACATCACCATATTCAAGAATTTCCCATATTTTCATTTCAATAGTGATAATGATCACATTCCATCCTTATTCCCTCGGCCACCCTTATTAGCTTGGCCACCCTTATTACCTCTGTCATCCTTATTACCTCGGCCACCCTTATTACCTCGGCCACCCTTATCACCACAACCCATCAACCTTATTACTTCGTGTTGCGGCGTGCAACCCGACCCCACCTGACAATTTATATTCATAACAACAACCACAAACAATCACATCACAAATATCGTCATTTCAAGGAACACAAGTTCATATTAACAATTTATTTATTTGGTCCCAAGGCACCATAATTCTCACCAAGCAGTAATTCATGTACACGGTGTTGCCATAATCGTTCAACTCATTTACATTATTTCACAATACCCTTTTTCATTACTTTCCGCGCACGGCTTTTAGCCATTATATACATTCCCACACATGGGCACATCAACAATCTTTCATTCATTAACACATACTTTCATATCGATACCCTCGAGCATTTACGAGCTTTGCACATAATAAGATAGTCACATCAAAACACTTTTCACAACCTCATATAGCACGGTAGTATGGCAATCAACTAGGACAATCAGAGAATAGAATATTATGTCTCAACACATTTGAACAATCAATTCACATGTTTTCAAACATGGTACACACACCATATGCTCGGACCCAACAAGAGGATTCTACAAAGGTTAAAGTTAGCCATACATACCTGGGGTCGAAATTCCTTTTTAACTTTTACTCACAAATCAACGAACCGACTAGTACCGTCAATCTAGTTCACAATTAAACATATTCGACTCAGAATCGAAAATCATGCATACAATTTGAACTCTTTTAAGCATTTTATCGAGCGCCAGGCGACCCCATTAGATTACCACCCCTTGTTTGTGAATTTTACCCCAACCCACTTCCTCTTACTAGATCATGGACATTAATGATCATGCATGCAAGGTATCAACTTATACTTTCAAGAATCAATTCATGAGAGTCCCCTTTTTGTTTAAAACCTGAAAACTAATGGAAAGGGGTTGGGGATTCTTACCTGTTAGAATGAAGAAGAAGATGATTACTCGAAATTTCCAGGCCTGAGTCACTTTGAAAACCCAATTGATAAAGATGGAGCTTTCTCTCTCAAGAACCCTCTCTCCACTCTCTCTCATTTTGTTTAGAAAATAGTTAAAGAATGAAGGGGAGGGGTGCTTTAATGAACTGGGGTCGGGTTTTAAAATTAGAAAAATATGAGCCCGACACCGAAATGTGTTTAGGAATGCGATCGCATTCCTGACATGCGGTCCGCAGAATGGCCCTCAAGATGGGCTAAAACCGAAAACAATCTGCCCAGGTATGCGACAATTATGCGGTCCGCATACACGTTATGCGATCGCATAGTGCGTCGCATAACCTCCCTCCAAAAAATCAAAGGGCAACAATGCGACAGCTATGCGGTCCGCAGAACCGAAATGCGATCGCATATTGGACCGCATAGTTGTCCTCAAACGGGGCAGCGATATGCCCGTGTATGAGACCATTATGCGGTCCGTATACACGGTATGTGATCGCATAGTGCTTCGCATAACGCCTACTTTCTGAAAAATTTTATTCTTTAAGTCCCGGGGTACTTTTTACTCAATTTAGGTCCGTTTTAAAAATTTCCACACTAAAAACAACTCTGGGACTCATTCGGCCATTATTTTAAACAAGAAAATTTTACGGGTCTTTACAGAATAGGGTTCTTAAAATTATAAGGAGGTTATGTTATGATTTATTTTAGTCATATGATAGTCGTGTGTTGTGTTTTGAGGTCAAGCGAGTTGTGGAACAAAAGTTGGCGAAGGTCAACATAAATTACATTCATAAATATGCTAAAAATTAGGTCAAATGTAGTTGAGATTTTCACCCAATATACTTTACGGGGTGATATACCTATCAAATTGAAGATCTACTAGTCTAGTTTCTAACACATTAAACTATTCGTCGATATGACATCTAATAGAGAGATATTCGCGTTTTCGCGAGACGACACAAACAGCTCCCAATGGGATCCACTTAGGTGGTGGTCGACCTACTTCACTTTAAAAATAATTTGGACGACCTTTGTTTCTCATTTTTTGACCCAACCTCGTCTCTGAACTCCTCCAAACCCTCCTAAACAGATACCATAAGGGTTTTAAGTGATTCCAAAGTGATTACACCGGCAGGTTCACAAGTTGAGATCCAAGAGTTTTTATTATGTGAACTACAATGGAGAGGTCAGTCGAGCGAGAAGGCTACATTGGATTCTAAGTCCGATATGTGTAGTAGATACCCCTACCTATTTAATAGTCCGAGTACTTCTCTATGTCCGTTCGAGGACGAATGTTTCTTTTAAAGGTGGGGAATGTGGCGACTCGATAGGTAGTTTTGGGTACTAGCCTTTACTTTCGTGTTTCGAGACCTCGCATATATTAGTTTGATGTTTCTTGAATTACGCATATGGTTCGTGTCACTTATCAGAAAGCTTTTAGGTAAAATTTTGAATAAAATTGTTACACCCCATATTTTCGTACGTAAGAGTACGTAGTAAGTCGATTGATGTAAGCTCAGAAATGAGATCATCTTTGAAATATTGATAAATTAATTTAATCATGTTGTCGTGGAGGTTACAAATATTTAAGATCACGAATTCCAAGTACAAAGAGGGTTGGAAGGCTTAGAAGCTAAACGAATTGAAAAAAACAAGTTTTGTTGAAAGTTGACAAGTTGGGAATGTTATAACATGTACTTTTGGGGTGAGAATATGGTGCATAACATTATAAGGAGGTTATGTTATGATTTATTTAGTCGTATGATAGTCGTGTGTTATGTTTTTAAACCAAGCGAGTTATGGAATAAAAGTTGGTAAAGGTCGTATTTCATAAATGTACTGAGAATTAGGTCAAATATAGCTGAGCTTTTCTCCAATATAGTTTACTGGGTGATCTACCTGCAAAATTGAAGATCTACGAGTCTACTTTCTAATGCATTAAACCATTTGTCGATACTATTTAACCCAATAAATAGTTTTCAAGGTCAAAGCAATAATTTTATGTGACGGACCACAAGCAACCGATTCAATCCGAAAGATATAATTTTTGTTAATACAACGTGATAGAGAAGTCAAAAATAAATTCAATGACAGATAGTATAATAAAAATAAATCAGAGAATAAATAATTCTTATTAAATAATCCTTGACAAGATGTTGATCCGAACAGAGCTTGAAGGGCCAAACTATGGCTAACTTGGGAGAAAGATGATACGAATTACAATGTATAGAATTGTACAGAAGAAAGTTGGATCTTTTGATTGTGATAAAGCTCTGTCTATTTATAGGGATAAATCTAAGTAACCATTCTCCTTGAATAATGGGTCCATTATTAGCATTTACTCAACTCATCCATTACTTTTGGAAGACTTGTAACAGCTGTGTAAATGCTGGAATTTCGTAACTGATGAGTTAATTTCGTAACTGATGAGTTAATTCCATAACTGATGAGTCAATCCCGTGGCTGATGAGTTACTCTCGTACATGTTGAGTCAATCTCGTACCTGCTGAGTCAATCTCGTGCCTGTTGAGTCAATCTCGTGCCTGTTGAGTCAATCTTGCAATTGATTGCCTCGTTCTGACCGTTACAATAATTTATTGCATTTATTTCACGTTACATAATTGATTTGTAACTGATGGAGTAATGATGATAAATCCCATATAATCAGGGATTAATTGATTCCTTCCTTATTTGTAATTATGAGATATTCTCCCGCACCTGTTCCGAGCTATTTATGATGACCAGTTCCGAGGCTATCAGGCACGGTATGAGTATGTGCGGTCCCGGGGGTGTTTCACATATCATCTTATATGTCATTCTTCACTTTTCTCCAATATTTGCTGACACGTGCTGCCATTTAATAGACCCACATTGGGAGTCTATTTTTCGCCAATACAGATAGTCCCCCCACTTTCCGGTTATTCACTGTGATAATACCGGGAAGTGGAAGATTTTATCCTTTTCTCCATTGCCTCCGCCTCATTAAAAAACTTGCCGAAAGCCCAATAGGGACAAAAACCGACAAAGGAAAAAAGAGTGCAGAGAACTTAGAGATTCAGATGACAACTCCAACGCTCATGTTTGTTTCGTCAATAAGTGGTTGGTTTACCCATGCCTTGTTTCGGGGTTTGAAGACAAATGTTTGCCTTATGTTTGGCAAGTTCTATATAAATTTTGGCTTTGTTTTCTACCTAATTTAATGTTTGGGTTTTTGTTTCACCCTTTAAGTCTTTGCATTTATAAAAATTCTTTAGATTACTCGTACATTTTCGTATTAGGCACGGTTTATGAAAGAGGGATCATTTTGATCGACACTTAATGAAGAAGCACTCAAATTACACTTTAATATAGTATAAAGCGGTCGAAGTCAAATATAATAACCCAACAAGGTTGGGGTCGAATCCCACAGGGAATAGGCGTGAAAAGGTTACTTTGATAGTGTGATTCTTAACTAAAATCATATCTCTATTTTGTTAATGTAACAGGGATATGGGGGTGATTGTGTAATAATCTAAATAAAAACAAAGATAATTAATTAAAGTTGTAATTAATGTGATTAACTAAAACAAGGTTGTGTCCCCTTCAATTAAGTGTAATGCTAATGGGTATTAATATAATATATTTCTAATGGAAGGTCTTTTAGATATGCAAATGATTTCTAAATCACCACCCAATACTTTCCAATAGTTGGGTAGTATTTCCTCTTTATGATTTTCCCAAATATAAAAGAGTTCCAACGAAGGGTAATCACTTAATGCCAAATAAAACCCACTTATTCCTAACCGATTCTATTACACAAGGTTTAAAGCCTTGAGTCTTTGATATTTACTCTTACCTATTCTAACCCACTTTTCCACGATAAGAAAGAATTTATGGCACTTGTTAATGTTTGCAATCACTAACAATAAATGAAGAATGAAGAGCAAACAAATATCAACCAACCATTATATATATATTCAATGTTAAACACCCAAAAACATGACACCCATTTAGGGTCCACAACCTTAGTATTTAATAGTAGCCACTCATACTAAATGATGAAAAGATAAGAGTATTTAATGCCATGAATGCTTACAAAACACAAGAATCTTCACTTCTAATACTTCCAAAAGGGAGGAATATTCAAAGGGTATGTTGTAGCCCTCAAACCTGACAAGCCTGACCCACAAAACCCAAATTAATCTATTTATAGTGGGCCAAAAATCGGGGTCAAAATCGGACAAAAATACCATTTCCGGTCAGCTCTGCTACCGCATTCCTGTTGTAGAACAGGTATGCGGTCGGCATTCTTCGCAGGGTTATCGAAGATATAAAACCCTAGTTTCCAGCTTCCCATCACATTGTTTGATCTGCGGTTCGTATTGTTGATATGCGACCACAGAGTTCCATCGCATTCTCGAGGTGGGCTTAAGGTACTGGAGGTTCTGCGGTCAACTATGCGGCTCACAGATGAGTTATGCGATCGCATAGTCAATCACATTTTTGCTTCTTGAAATTAACCAATCTTTCGGTCGACGTTTGCGATCCCTTTGGGCCATCTGCGATCCGCAGAGCAGGTCTGCAGTCCTTCCCTGTGCCTTTTGCGATCGCATTTTGCTCTTTTCCTTATGTTTTTAGCTTTTTGTTCTCTTTTGCATGTTCTTGAGTGTTTAAGCCTCATGCACTGCAAAACATCAAAATTCCATCAATATAAAAGTCAAAAGCTCTTGAAAACAAGCTATAATTTAAGCAATTTGACATTAAATGTGCCGTAATTCTCCGGCACATCAACGTCTCAACTTCATAATGGTGTAATAATGCAATAGAGTGATAGAAATTTTTCACATGTTTAAGAATATTTCTGAAGAAAGTTTTTGTTTGAAATTTCACAACATTTTACATGTGTTTGATTATCGTCTAAAACTCATGTTTCAACTGTTTTCTTTTAACAGGTTTGATACAAGCTTGTATTTCGTAACTAATTTCTTTTGTAACAGTTTTTTTCGAGTTAATACAAGGGAATAACTGTTTTTTGTTTGTAATAGTTTTTATTAAGGTATGGGTTATTACCCGTAACTATTTTCATTGACAACAGTTTTTAATAAATACAAGGGTATATCTTGCAACCTTTGACTAAATATTGCCTTTAACCTGAACATTCATTTACATCCACGAGTGTTTTCTTTGTAGGTTTTTGAATCAGGCTTGTGTTTTTGGCTCTTGACTTCGCTCTTAACTTTCGATTTGTTGGGTAGACCTTAGGCGTAACTTGAGTTCTGCATTTCCTAGTCTTTTTTGCCTTCTATAGTCCCCCAAGTGTTAGAGCTTTGAAGTATGAGCACTTGATTATTCCTTCCATGTGGTCCATTTCCTGAAAAGGAAATTACATACGGGACTCGAAGGTTTATACTTTTTGAATGATGACTTCTTAACCCTTTTTATTTAATCATAAGGGTTGAGACCTAGACAGGGAATTCAGTTACTTCCTCGTGTCTTTCGGGTCTAATATCATCATTTGGTACTTTAGGGAATTTATCCGAGTACTAACTTTTTATGGCACTTTATGAATTTATTTCAGTGCTCATATTTAGTCTTACAGACCTGAAATATATATTTGGATGCATCGTTACATGTGCGATGTCTTAATGTTGCACCCTTGAGTGTCTAACTTTTAAATAAAAGAGACCCTTTTATATATTTAAACGTTATAAAAAGGACGTCTCCTTTTCATTCAGGCGTAAAAGAGGATCGATTGATCTAAGTAGACTTTCAGTCTATGGAAGTATTAATCCTGGTAGGATTTCCTGGAGTATTGATCTCGGTAAGACATTCAGCCTGAGGGAATACTGATCCCAAATAAATATAGATCTTAGTAGATTTGTCTTGAAGAGACATTAAATCTAATTGGATTTTGAATCCAAATTGCAGTATATGAACATATTTCCAAGTATAGAGGGACAGATGTCCGAAATAATATTTGAGATGTTCGGGATAATCGATTTGAGTCATAATATAATTAGCCATTAAGAAAGGCTTTTTAACTTGAATGGTCGTTGATGGACCGAATATAAGCCATGTGTTTGTTCAAAGTGAACTTTATCCTGATGGCATAGTTGCATACATTTATGTTGACTTGAACATAAAAGTCTCATTTGTTATCGTGGGATTCTTAACTCGACATGGAGTTCTTGATCCTTTTTGTGTAAGAGTGGTGTATGCATTGTTGAAGATCTCATTCAACACTGTTTGAAGTGTTTTATGCTTGATATGAGCAATAAAACTGACTGAGTTGAGATTGCGGTAAATAATGTCAGAATACTCCTAGAAATTTATCTCCCAAAGCGATCGATTGTTTGAATCACTTCTTAAAATGTCAAGTCGGATTGACTAATCTTCAAGTATAAGTGATCTCCTTAGTGTTTGAGTTTTGAGGTATGAGAACTCAAACACTAGAATCATAATTTGACAGTCCCCTGTTTAATAATCTTGGATAGGATAGCCAGTTCCATTGTTGATGGACTTTCAAATGGTCCAGTTACAGCATAGAGACGGTGCCGGAGCTCTTTATTTATTTTTTACTTTGGCCGGGAACTACGGAGGTTCCAAAATATTGTCGTGGACCATGCGATATCTTGCCTTATTACCAGAGTAATTTTCACAGCTTTCTTTGTACATTTCTCGCATCATATATTTTTTTTGTTTAGTACATGTGGCATTTTAGCTTTTGGAGCCTTGAATATTCTCAAATATGATTCTCCTTCAATAAGGCAGTACCGGATGAGACACACTCAGAGTTGTCGAGAGCGTGCTTGTCTATGGGTAAAGTCCCATTCTGCAAGTAATCAATGAAGTTATTATGCCAAAATTAAATTAGTCGGGCTTACCTCATTTTCATTCTAATTGATGATAAATCAGGGATCACCCAGATAAGGGATGACTTGATCCTGATATTGTTTGATCCAGAAATGATATTTCTCAATAGAGTCCGGAGTTTCTTCTGGAGTCAGTGATATTAGCAGTAGATCCGAGACTAGCACATCCGACTTGATTTTCTTGGGCTGCATAGTTTTCTTGGATTTGATCAATCGTCAAATCAATACTTTTGCTCTAAGTCCCCAACTAATTCAAGCATATATCATATGCTTTATACTCATCTTTGTTGTTAGTAATAAACTAACTTTTGTGAAATCTAAATACTTTTTCTGATAGGGATTAAGCATTGTCCTTAACTAAGGACTTTTAATACTTGTGGACTTAATTATGTAAAAGGTCCAGATCCCGAGAATTATTTCTTAAATAACATGTACTTTGATTTCAGCTTCAGTTAATATGCTCAAGCAAAGATTAGTCATGAAATCTGCTAAACTTGTGTTTTTATGGCCGTATGTGGCTGATAAATAATATCATATTCCATAAGTTTGACTACTCATTTAGCTAGCCTTGCTGACAGTTCTCGTTTATGCAAAATATTGTATAAATAAAAATATAGTGGCTACGAGAATTGAATGATATTGACAATAAAGCTTTAGATTTAGGGCAATAGCATGCCAACTTCTCGAAATATAGATATGCAATTTCCATGTCTAAGAGCATTCTATAATAGATAAGAGATTGTGTACCTTTCTCTGCTTGAATTAAGATTGCATTTACTAAGACATTCGAGACAATGTGATATACTAGCGATCATCTTTCTCCTCGGAATTTTGTAAGTGATGATGGGTTGATGCTAGAAACGGGTCCGAATGATTCGACTTTTCGGACTAAACCCACCTTCGAGGTTCCATAACTTTATCTTTTATTATTTGGCTCTGGTTTCTTCTTTTCCTTGACCGGATTATACCGTGGGTCAATATTGAGCATATAAACTATTATCTCCGGTGGTACACCTGTTATGGTTACAATGGTGGCAAGCAAAGTAATTTGCATTAACACGTAAAAGTTTAATCAACTTACCTTTAAACTTTGTGTAGAGACTCGGCCAGTATAAACCTTCCTATTTGGGAAGCCAATGATAGTTTCTAGGTCTTCAGCATTTGACCTCGTGGCTTTTGATTGTTTTGGTTCAATGATTGTATCCGAAATTATTTGTGTAACTGTGCATGGCTATTAATGAACCTTCTTCCTTGTAGTCTTCAATTATCCATCTCGCACCTATCTTTTCTTTTCCAGTTGTTAGATGCGGTATCGCTGTAATAATCTCGTGGGTGTTTTACCCCTGCTTTTCCTAACCTTCATTCTTCTCCTATGGAAATTTTCAATTTTGCAAGGTGATTCCTTACCTGTTCGAGAAGGTTCGGATCTTTTTTAGCCCGTGAAGAAAATCCCGTATCTCTTTGCTCTGGCCTATTTTTTACTTTCATTTGAACATCCGTGCCTTTATCCATTTAAAGCTAGGTGCTGCATATCATTCTCGTGGGATAGTCGGGAATTCCCGGAGGTGTTCTATCCGCTCGTCTTTTTCCTTGATCTGTTTCTGTAAAGTTAGAACTAAATTGTGCAAATTAAAATTACCTGATGTACCTGAACTTCATGTCTCGGTACTATTTGGCGTAGATTCTTTAATAAGTTTCGGTACTAATAGTTGTGGTACCAATATGCCGATGTACATTCTCTATTTTTCTCTGTTTTTTGCTTATATATCAGTATCATGGCTATTATTGCCTTTTCCTTTCTCATGGTAAAGCCATCTCAAGATTGGTTGTCCTCAACTGTGTTGATTGGCAAATTTCGACCATGATGAAGGTTTAAACTGAAAGCAAGCATATGTCAACAAAAATTGTTAGAATCTTTGGTTGAATAGCAAATTTGCTTGAGTTCCCGGTAACGGAACCAAACTGTTTAACCCAAAAAATAGTTTTCAAGGTCAAAGCAATAATTTTATGTGACCGGCCACAAGCAACTGATTCAATACGAAAGATATAATTTTTGTTAGTACAACGTGATAGAGAAGTGGAAACTAAATTCAATGACAGGTAATATAATAAAAATACAGCAGAGAAGAAATAGTTCTTATTGAATAATCCTTGACAAGATGTTGAGCCGAACAGAGCTTGAAGGGCCAAACTATGGCTAACTTGGGAGCAAGATGATACGAATTACAATGTATAGAATTGTAGAGAAGAAAGTTGGATCTTTGATTGTGATAAAACTATGTCTATTTATAGGGATAAATCTAAGTAACCATTCTCCTTGAATAATGGGTCCATTATGAGCATTTACTCAACTCATTCATTACTTTTGGAAGACTTGTAACAGCTGTGTAAATACTGGAATTATGAGTTAATTTCGTAACTGATGAGTTAATTCCATAACTGATGAGTCAATCTCGTGGCTGATGAGTTACTCCTGTACCTGTTGAGTGAATCTCGTGCCTGCTGAGTCAGTCTCGTGCATGTTGAGTCAATCTCGTGCCTGTTGAGTCAATCTTGCAATTGATTGCCTCGTTGTGACCGTTACAATCATTTATTGCATTTATTGCACGTTACATAATTAATTTGTAAATGATGGAGTAGTGATGATAAATCCCATATAATCCGGGATTAATTGATTCCTTCCTCAATTGTAATTATGAGATATTCTCCCGCACATGTTCCGAGCTATTTATGATGACCGATTCCGAGGCTATCAGGCACGGTATGAGTATGTTCGGTCCCGGGGGTGTTTCACATATCATCTTATATGTCATTCTTCACTTTTCTCGAAGCTTTGTTGACACGTGCTGCCATTTAATAGACCCACATGGCGAGTCTATTTTTCGCCAATAGAGATACGACATGTGAGTAGAGAGATATTCGCGTTTTTGCGAGACTGCGCAAGCAGCTCCCAATGGGACCCACTTAGGCGGTGGTCGACCTATTTCACTTTTAAAATGATTTGGACGACCTTTATTTCTCATTTTTTGACCCAAACTCGTCCCTAAACTCCCCCAAACCCTCCTAATCAGATATCATAAGGGTTTGAAGAGATTCCAAAGTTATTACACCATATTTCAACATCAAAAGTTAGTTCTAGTGAAGAACAACACTTGTTTGATGTTGTGTTGTCATTGAGGATAATTTTGGGGTGTGTTTGGTTGAACTTTCAAGTTTTTGCTACTTTATAAGGTGAGTACTACAGCCTACTAATTGTTCTTAAGCTTGCTTCTATGTTGGTTAAGTTGTTAGGATGATAAACTACAAGATAATACTTGAATTAGCTTGAGATGTGTTTGTTCTTCATGGATAGATTTGAATGTTTCTCTTATGAACTTTAAGTGGATGGAAATTGTAACGACCCGGCCGGTCGTTCCGTGAGTTTGCCCCATTTCCCCCATTTCTGCTTTATCATATGTTGCTTAGCCTATTTATGTTGTGTTGGGTCGGTTGGTTCGGGTTCGGAGTGGTCGTGGTGAGAATTGAGACACTTAGTCTCTTAAATTAGCTTAATAGTTGAAAAGTCAAACTGAGAGTTGACTTATTGGTAAATGACCTCGGAATGCGGATTTTATGGCTCAGATAGTTTCGCTAGGTGATTTGGGACTTAGGAGTGTGTTCGGAATGAAGTTTTGATGTCCGGTATAGAATTAGGCTGGAATTGGCGAAAGTTAGTTTTTGGACGATTTCCAGTCGGCAGTGGAATATAGGCTATAGGGGTCGGAATGGAATTCCGACAGTTGGAGCAGGTTCGTAATGTCATTTTGGATATTTGTGTAAGATTTCAGGTCAATTGGAAGTGTTTTGGTTGGTTTCGACATCGTTGGCAAAATTTAGAAGTTTCAAAGTTCATAGGCTTGAATTTGATGTAATTTTGGTGTTTTCGTGTTGTTTTAGGTGTTTCGAAGGCTCGAATAAGTTTGAATAATGTTATGGGTTGTGTTTGTAGGATCGGTTCAAGTCCCGGGGGCCTCGGGTCTATTTCAGATGCTCAAAAGGGCCCTTTTTTGCCTTAAGAATTCTGCTATTTTCTGGTATTTTAGCAGCAGTGCATTCTTCACTGCGATCCCATGGAATCATCCGCGATCTCGTAGAGTAAAAGAGTGGACTAGGAATTTTTGTTCTATTCGATCGCGTGGTCAGGGTTGCGATCGCATAGGTTGGTCAGGTAAAGCAATGCGATCACGTGGGTGTTGGTGAGATCGCATAGAGGTTCTGAGGCGCGTGTGTGGGGTGGAGAGTTGTTCTATGCGATCGTGTGTATTGGTATGAGATCGCATTGAGTTGGCTTGTCTGTGCATCGCGATCGCGTGGCTAGAGTCGCGATCGCACTGAAGGGATTTTTAGTGCTGGGCAGAATGTTTTAAATCCCATTGTTGCGAAATTTTTCATCATTTTCCTCCATTGTCAAGCGGGTTGAGAGCTAATTGAGAGGGTTTGAAGAATAAATCAAAGGGGCTCTCTTGGAGGTAAGGTTTCCAACCTCATAACTCGTTTCTATATCGTTTTCTAAGTAATTAAACCGGAAAATTGTTGAAATTAAACCCAAATTTGGGGAAGAAATGTGCATGGAATTTAGAATTTTCTTTTGAGGATTTGAGTGGGCAATTGTGGTCCGATTTTAGTGTTCTTGGTATGTATATAATTGTGGGAGGTCGAGGATTCTAGTGATGTAAATTTTATCGAATTCCGAGACGTGGGCCTGGGGCTCGGGTTTGGCCGAATTTTGAGAATTGGGTTAAAATTTGTATCTTTCGATTAGGTTTTGTTCCGTTAGCGTATATTGATGATGCTAATCCGGTTTTGGTTAGATTCGGAGCATTTGGGAGCCAATTCGAGGGGCAAGCGCATCACGGAGTAGGTTTTGGGATGTGTTGAGGTAAGTAACGATTGTAACTCTAAACCTGAGGGTATGACACCCCGTTATATGTTATTGTGTTGATAAACGAGGTGATGCACATGCTAGGTGACGAGCGTGGGGGCATGCACCGATAGGGATTGTGACTTGGTCCATCCCGTAGTGACTATTAAGTCGCGTATTCGATTTGAACCCTTACGACATCCTGTCTTTCAGAAGTTTATATTTTTTATGGGTTGTGAGCCATGTATGGGGCCTTGTGCCGATCTGTTTAGACCCTCAAGGGTATTTTCCACATTTGGGGCCTTGTGCCGACCTGTTTAGACCCTCAGGGAGTACTTTTACACTATTCTACCACTATCTTGTTAGTAAATTGTAAACTCAGTCATGCTTCCTACTTGCTGTTATTTTCACTGTTATCACACTACTTTGAAAATTCTAAAAAGTATTTGGTGTTGAGTCCCGTGAGTTGAGAAAAATTGCCCAAATGGCTTGTGAGGGTGACTGAGTCAGGCCGAGAGCCGAGTATGTGAGGATAGTTATGGGACGGGCTGCACGCCGCAGCAATATATATGTTATATATTATATGTGGGTCATACTGCACGCCGCAGCAATATAGATTATATATATACGGATCGGGTTGCACGCCGCAGCAATATATGTTATATATGGATCGGGCTACACGCTGCAGCAATATACATATTGGGTTGGGCTGCACGCCGCATTAGATATAGCGCTTGGGCTGAAGGATCCCCTCAAGGAGTATACAGACCCCTAGTGAGCGCGGTCGACTATTATATGGACCGGGCTACACGCCGCAGCGATATATGTTATATATATGGATCGGTTTGCACGCCGCAGCAGTATAACTATATATATATAAATGTAGTGGAGCAGGCTGCCCGCCGCAGCAGTTGTGTGTGTTCATGGTAATTGCTGAGTACGAGTGTTAAGTGAGAGCATGAGATAATGATAGTGGAGTCACGAGCGACTGAGAGGCTTTATTGTGAGTGGTGTTGTGCCCGAGGGGCTTATATTTTATGAAAACTGGAGTTTTTATGAAATATTCATAATTGTAGTTTTCTGACTTGATTTGTTCATTTCCATTGTTATTCATTATATGGATTTACATGATTTAAATGCTCGTCACTACACTCAAGTTTTTAGTTACATTGATTACTTACTGAGTTGGCGTACTCACGTTACTCCCTGCACCTCTGTGTGCAGATCCAGGTACCGGACCATCCCACTAGTTGATTTCCGGACGATCTTGGAGTTGTTCGATGATTGAGGTAGCTGCTCAGCGTACCCATCTCACCTCCTTTCCTTCCCTCAGATTATAGTTTCTTTTTCTCTTTTGTACCTCAGACTTTTGTGGTAGCAAGTCACTATTGTACTATCAAGACCTCAAATCCAGGCCAGTCGTGATGGCGCCTATCATGGAACTAGGCCCGCCAAAACCCTAACTCAAATCATAATAAGCTTCCCTTTTACAACTTTACTACTGATTACCCATAAAGGTTTCCTTTAACATTTATAAATAGATAAATCTATACTGAACATTTAAATACGATCCCCCGAGAACCCGGAGTCACTGGTCATGAGCATCTACATAAATATACAGCTCAACGAAAATAAATTCTATATTATTAAACAAGAGAGGGACCAGGACTGCGGACGCATGCAGCCACCTCGCAAACCTCCGAGAATCTCTGGAACAGATAGACAGCTCACCCTGCCCTAACACCTGAATCTGCACACAAGGTGCAGGGGTGAGTACGCCAACTCAGTAGTAATGAAAATAAATCAAGTCTGAGCAGCAAGAATTACATAAAATCAATGCCATCAAATCACAAGAGGCACAACCTTTCTTTCCAACAGTATATCATAGATATGTGAAATCATCATTCCTTAAAATCATCTTCAAAAAAATCCTTTAAAGAATGCATATGTTTAACAACTTCAACCGAAAGGTTTAGTATAAAAATGAAATGAATCATATAGAGGCCCCTCGGGCAAAACATATTTCATAACTCAGAGTGAAAGTAGTAAAATCATCAGTAGCCCCTCGGGTAAAACATATATCATAATCAGCCCCTCGGGAAAAACATGTATCATAATCAGCCCCTCGGGCATGCCTTACAGTCACTCATAATCAGCCCCTCGGGCATACCTCACCATCACTCGTAATCAGTCACTCATGCCTCCCAATCACTCGGCACTCGTCACTCGTCACTCGGCACTCTGTGCGCTCACTGGGGGTGTGTACAGACTCCGGAGGGGCCCCTACAACCCAAGCGCTATAAACAAGCCAAATCATGGCATCAATCACTCTCAGGCACTCGTCCTCTCTCATATCATAACATCCTCACAACATTGGCCCTTGGCTACACTCAGCACCTCACTATCACTCTGGCCCTCGGCCACACTCAGCAGAACCACTCGAAAGGCCCCTCGGGCGAATTAGTAAAACAGGGTACTCGACCCAAAACATCAGTTTAAATCTCAAAGTGGTGTAAATCATGCTGAGTTTCGAAAACAGTATGCACAATGTTGCTGAGTGAAATCATCAACAAATAGTGAGGAAAAACATCAATAAAAAAAGCCCCCAAAGGGTCTAAACAAATCGGCACGAGACCCCAAACATGACTCATTAGTTGCCGCGGAGAGGACCTATTCCAATCTAAAAATCAGTACGCGCCACATACTCGTCATCCGACATGTGTGCCATTCCAAAATCAGTGAGAAAATACGCAGTCTGGGGTTCCATACCCTCAGTACAAGATTTATAACCATTACTTACCTCCACCGGGCCACAACACTAGTCTGCTATGCTTTTGCCCCTCAAAATGCCTCCCGATTGCTCCGAATCTAGCCAAAACAAGTTCAACATCATTAATATATACCCAAGGAACACAACCCAATCGAAAATTATCAATTTATACAAAAATCTCAAAATTCGGCCAAACCCGAGCCCCGGGCCTAATTATCATTAGAATCCTCGTCCTTACCACAAGAACCCTACTGAAAAGCTCGTCCAAAATGTACTTCTCCCGAGCTCTCAAATGGAAAAATAAGTTATGGCCAAGAACCCCCGAAATAGAACTTAAATCTGACTGTCCAGGCCTTTTCTTCACTGCGATCGCGGAATCTCCCACACGATCGCGAAGAACTAATCTGCTGCCCCATCAAATTACCCTACGCGATCGCAGAGATCCACACGCGATCGCGATTCATCAATACATAAACCCACGCGATTTCAAACCACTCTATGCGATCGCGAAGAACAACGGCTCAACCCACTCATGCGCCCCTTTAACTCTATGCGAACACAAACAAAGCTACGCGATCACACTGCTCAACAATCTCATACTCACGCGATCGTGATCGCGACCTCCACCACACGATCGTATATAACAAAAATCCTGCCATCCCCAGCTAGGTCTACGCGATCGCAGAAACGCACACCAGCAAAAATCTGCCCAGTTTTCAAGCCAAGAGTTGGTCCGTTAACCACCCGAAACACACCCGAGGACCTAGGGACCTCAACCAAACATACCAACATATCCCATAACATCATTCAAACTTATTCGAGCCTTCGAAACACCAAAAACAACCCAGCAACCCAAATATCGCATCAAATTCAAGCCTATGAACTTTGAAACTTCCAAATTTCGCCAACTACGCCGAAACCAACCAAAACACCTATGATTGACCTAAAATTTTGCAGACACAACCAAAATGAAATTACGAACCTTTTCCAACTTCCGGAATCTCATTCCGACCCCAATAGCCTATTTTCCACTGCCGAC
This sequence comes from Nicotiana knightiana, assembly GCA_005239525.1. Lineage (NCBI taxonomy): Eukaryota > Viridiplantae > Streptophyta > Magnoliopsida > Solanales > Solanaceae > Nicotiana > Nicotiana knightiana. The sequence continues at coordinate 199,029 of ML401897.1, forward strand.
CGGAAATCACAAAAAACTAACTTTCGCCAATTCAAGCCTAATTCTTCTCCGGGCATCACAAAAATATTCTAAACACACTCCTAATTCCCAAATCACCTAACGAAGCTATTCGAGCCATAAAATCTGCATTCCGAGGTCGTTCACCAATAAGTCAACTCTCAGTTGACTTTCTCAACTATTAGGCTACCTTGAGGGACCAAAGGCCTCAATTCTCATCATGACCACTCTGAACCCTAACCAACCAACCCAATACACATAAATGAAGCTGAACCACGTAAAATGAAGCTGAAACGGGGGAAACGGGGCTAAATTCTCGGAACAACCGGCCGGGTCGTTACATCCTCCCCCACTTAAAAATACGTTCGTCCTCGAACATGCAACCGTTATGTAGCTTACCATGCACATACCCGAGGGTGATCCCACGTCACTCTATCCCATATAGGTCCAATAGCACAATACCGTTGAAATTTCGAAATCCAAATCCTGGCCCATAAACCTTAGAACCAAATTCCCACTTCTGAAATGATATATAAGGTCAAAATTTCTATAACTGTAAACTGAACAAGTTGGAACATGCTGAATCAAGCCACATACGTACCCCAGATGAAATCACATAATACACCGCGTGACCCAAACTCCATAGCAATAACTCTTAACCACCATAACTTCTCAGAACAACCCAATACCAGTACACAACCTCTAATCAAGAAATGCCTCGCTCTAACACTTCCATACACTGCCGATGATGAAAGAAGCACATAGAACTAACAACCAGAGGCCTCGTGGATTGGGTGGTTATAGTGGTGATCCTTCCAGGGGCAGTTTCATCATGGTAGAGGTTGTTCATTCAGGCCTCCCCAGTCAGTTCCAGCCTATACTGGTGCATCTTCGGGGCATGGTCCCCGCAGTTCTCAGCCAGGCTGTTCTTCATTCGGTGCCCTCCCAGCTCAGAGTGCAGCTCGAGCCCCACCAGTTCAGAGTTCCTCTATGCATGATTCTTCTAGTGGCCATTCTGGTGCCAGGGGTTTCTATCAGTCCTCATCTCCAGCTCCAGGGAGTTGCTTTGAGTGTAGCGAGTTTGGGCACATGTGGAGGCAGTGTCCATGTTGTCCTGGTGGTTCTTCTTAGCAGAGAGGCCAGCCCTCGACTTCAGCTGCAGTTACTTCACCACCCGCCCAAGCAGGCAGGGGTGGTAATCAGTCAGCTAGAGGTCGCCCTAGAAGGGAGTTCGTGGAGGTGGAGGTCAGGCCCGTATGTATGCCTTTCCAGCTAGGCCAGATGCTATGGCCTCCGATTCAGTGATCGCAGGTATTGTCCCAATCTGTTGCTGAGATGCTTTGGCTGTATTTGACCCTGGTTCTACATATTCCTATGTATCTTCATATTTTGCGTATTTTCTAGAAAAGCCCTGTGAGTCTTTAGTTACCTCTGTCCATGTGTCGACTCCAGTGGGCGATACTATTGTTGTGGACCGTGTGTATCAGTCGTGTGTGATAGCTATTGGTGGTTTGGAGACCCGAGTGGACCTACTGTTACTCAGCATGGTCGATTTTGATGTGATATTGTGCATGGATTGGTTATCTCTGTGTCATTCTGTTCTTGATTTTCACGTTAAGACCGTGATCTTAGCTATTTTAGGATGTCCGAGGATTGAGTGGAGAGGTTCTTCTGAGTATATGCCTAGCAGGGTGATTTCCTACCTGAAGGCTCAACGCATGGTTGAGAAGGTGTGTTTATCTTATCTGGATTTTGTGAGGGATGTCAGTGGTGAGACTCCCGCTATTGATTCGGTTCCTGTGGTCCGTGACTTTCCGGACGTGTTTCCTGTAGACCTGCCAGGCATGCCACCTGACAGGGACATTGATTTTGGTATTGACNCCTCCCCAGTCAGTTCCAGCCTATACTGGTGCATCTTCGGGGCATGGTCCCCGCAGTTCTCAGCCAGGCTGTTCTTCATTCGGTGCCCTCCCAGCTCAGAGTGCAGCTCGAGCCCCACCAGTTCAGAGTTCCTCTATGCATGATTCTTCTAGTGGCCATTCTGGTGCCAGGGGTTTCTATCAGTCCTCATCTCCAGCTCCAGGGAGTTGCTTTGAGTGTAGCGAGTTTGGGCACATGTGGAGGCAGTGTCCATGTTGTCCTGGTGGTTCTTCTTAGCAGAGAGGCCAGCCCTCGACTTCAGCTGCAGTTACTTCACCACCCGCCCAAGCAGGCAGGGGTGGTAATCAGTCAGCTAGAGGTCGCCCTAGAAGGGAGTTCGTGGAGGTGGAGGTCAGGCCCGTATGTATGCCTTTCCAGCTAGGCCAGATGCTATGGCCTCCGATTCAGTGATCGCAGGTATTGTCCCAATCTGTTGCTGAGATGCTTTGGCTGTATTTGACCCTGGTTCTACATATTCCTATGTATCTTCATATTTTGCGTATTTTCTAGAAAAGCCCTGTGAGTCTTTAGTTACCTCTGTCCATGTGTCGACTCCAGTGGGCGATACTATTGTTGTGGACCGTGTGTATCAGTCGTGTGTGATAGCTATTGGTGGTTTGGAGACCCGAGTGGACCTACTGTTACTCAGCATGGTCGATTTTGATGTGATATTGTGCATGGATTGGTTATCTCTGTGTCATTCTGTTCTTGATTTTCACGTTAAGACCGTGATCTTAGCTATTTTAGGATGTCCGAGGATTGAGTGGAGAGGTTCTTCTGAGTATATGCCTAGCAGGGTGATTTCCTACCTGAAGGCTCAACGCATGGTTGAGAAGGTGTGTTTATCTTATCTGGATTTTGTGAGGGATGTCAGTGGTGAGACTCCCGCTATTGATTCGGTTCCTGTGGTCCGTGACTTTCCGGACGTGTTTCCTGTAGACCTTCCAGGCATGCCACATCACATGGACATTGATTTTGGTATTGATCTGGTGCCAGGCACCCAGCCTATTTCTGTTCTACCTTATCGTATGGCACCAGCAGAGCTAGAGGAATTAAAGGAGCAGCTTCAGGAACTCCTAGATAAGGGGTTCATTCGGCCTAGTATGTCACCTTGGGGTGCACCGGTGTTGTTCGTGAAGAAGAATGATGGGTCTATGCGTATGTGTAGTTACTATCGGTAGCTTAACAGGGTTACGGTGAAGAATCGGTATCCCTTGCCTCATATAGATGACTTGTTTAATCAGTTGAAGGGTGCTAGGGTATTTTTCAAGATTGACTTACGTTCCGGCTATCATCAGTTGAAGATTCGGGGGACAGACATCCCGAAGACTGCTTTTAGGACTAGATATGGTCATTATGAGTTTCTGGTTATGTCATTCGGGCTGACCAATGCCCCAGCAGCCTTAATGCACTTTATGCACAGTGTATTCCGGCCTTATCTGGATTCTTTCATCAACATGTTTATTGACGATATCTTGGTGTATTCCCGATATCAGGAGGATCATGAGCAGCATTTGAGAGTTGTGCTTCAGACCTTGAGGGAGAAGAGATTGTATGCGAAATTTTTGAAGTGTGAGTTCTGGCTTGATTCAGTAGAATTATTGGGGCACGTGGTGCCCAGTGAGGGTATTCAGGTTGACCCAAAGAAGATAGAGGCAGTGCAAAGCTGGCCTAGACCGTCATCAGCTACCGAGATTCGCTGTTTCCTTGGTTTGGCAGGGTACTACCGTTGTTTCGTGGAGGAATATTCATATATTGTAGCACCTATGGACAGAAGGGTGCTCAGTTCAGGTGGACTTAGGAGTGTGAGGAGATCTTTCAGAAGCTCAAGTCATCTTTGATTACAGCTTCGGTATTGATTTTGCCTGCAGGTTCAGGTTCTTATACAGTTTACTGTGATGCCTCGAGAGTTGGCCTTGGAGCAGTTTTGATGCAGGATGGTAGGGTGATTGCCTACACTTCCAGACAGTTGAAGATGCACGAGAAGAACTATCCAGTGCACGATCTTGAGCTAGCAGCTATTGTCAACGCCTTGAAGATTTGGCGTCATTATTTGTATGGAGTGCATTGTGAGATTTTCCCTGATCACCATACTTTGCAGCATCTGCTTAAGTTGAAGGATCTGAATTTGCGTCAGAGGGGGTGGTTGGAGCTTTTCAAGGACTATGACCTCACTATTTTATATCATCCGGGGAAGGCCAATGTAGTGGCCGATGCCCTGAGTCGCAGAGCGGAGAGTTTGGGGAGTATATCCTCCATTCCAGTAGTAGAGTGGCCATTAACACTTGATGTTCAAGCTTTAGCGGGTCAGTTGGTGATATTGGATCTATCAACGCCTCCGCGGGTATTTGCTTGTGTAGCCTCCAGGTCTTCTTCAGGACAGGGTCTATCGTGGTGATGACAGGGATGTGGTTATTGGTGATGATGGGGTCATGAGGATGGAGGCCGGATTTGTGTGCCCAATGTGGATGGACTTCGAGATTGATTTTGGCTGAGGCCCATATTTGGTGGTATTCCATCCACCCGGGTGCCGCGAAGATGTATCAGGATCTGAGACAGCATTATTGGTGGAGGAAGATGAAGAATGATATTGTTGAGTTCGTGGCTCGGTGTCTCAACTGTCAGCAGGTCAAGTATGAGCCCTAGAGACCAGGTGGATTGCTTCAGAGATTTGATATTCCAGAGTGGAATTGGGAGCGGATCACCATGGACTTCGTAGTTGGGCTCCCACGGACTTCGAGGAGGTTTGATGCTATATGGGTTATTGTGGATCGGCTGACAAAGTTCGCGCACTTCATTCCTGTTGCTACTACTTATTCTTCGGAGCGGTTAGCTGAGATTTATATCAGGGAGATTGTCGATTGCATGGGGTTCCAATTTCTATCATTTCTGACAGGGGTACTCAGTTCACATCTCAGTTTTGGAGAGCCGTACAGAGAGAGTTGGGTACTCAGGTCGAGTTGAGCACCGCGTTTAATCCTTAGACCGACGGGCAGTCGGAGCGTACTATTCAGATTTTGGAGGATATGTTGCGTGCCTGTGTCATTGATTTTTGGGGTTCATGAGACCAATTTCTGCCACTCGTGAAGTTTGCTTATAATAATAGTTATCAATCGAGTACCTAGATGGCTCCGTATGAGGCTTTATATGATAGGAGGTGCTGATCTCTGGTTGGTTGGTTTGAGCCGGGCGAGGCTAAGCTATGCGGCACAGACCTAGTTTAGGATGCGTTGAGTAAGGCGAAGTTGATTCAGGAGCAGCTTCACACGGTGCAGTCTAGGCAGAAGATTTATGCGGACCGGAAGGTCCGAGATGTGTCTTTCATGGTTGGGGAGAAGGTGTTGCTGAAGGTGTCACCCATGAAGGGTGTTATGAGGTTCAGGAAGAGGGGAAAGCTGAGTCCTAGGTTCATTGGGCCATTTGAGGTGCTTCAGAGGATTGGGGAGGTGGCTTATAGACTTGCCTTGCCTCCCAGCTTATCGAGTATTGATCCGGTGTTCCATGGAAGTATGTTGGTGACCCGTCTCATGTTTTGGACTTCAGCACGGTTCATCTCGAGGGTGATATGTCATACGAGGTAGAGCCAGTGGCTATTTTGGGTCGTCAGGTTAGAAAGCTGAGGTCTAAGGATATAGCTTCAGTGAACATTCAGTGGAAAGGGCAGCCGGTGGAGGATGCCACCTGGGAGACCGAGCGGGAGATGCGTAGCAAATATCCTCACTTATTCGAGAATCCAGGTATGTTTTTAGACCCATTCGAGGACGAACGTTTGTTTGAGAGGGGGAGGATGTAACGCCCCGGCCGGTCGTTCCGTGAGATTAACCCTGTTTCCCCCATTTCTGCCTTATCATATGCTGCTTAGCCTATATATATTGTGTTGGGTCGGTTGGTTCCGGTTCGGAGTGGTCGTAGTGAGAACTGAGACACTTAGTCTCTTAAACTAGCTAAATAGCTGGAAAAGTCAACTGGGAGTTGACTTATTGGAAAACAACCTTGGAATGCAGGTTTTATGGCTGGGATATCTTCTATAGGTGATTTGGGACTTAGGAGTGTGTTCATAATGAAGTTCTGATGTCCGATTTAGAATTAGGCTTGAATTGGCGAAAGTTAGTTTTTGGCGATTGTCGTTGGTTTCGGCATCATTGGCAAAATTTGAAAGTTTTAAAGTTCATAGGTTTGAATTTGATATAATTTTGGTGTTTTTTTGTTGTTCTTGGTGTTACGAAGGCTCGAATAAGTTTGAATGATGCTATGGGGTGCGATGTTATGTTTTTTTGGGGCCCCGAGGGGCTCGGGATTGATTTCGGATGGTTAGCGGAGGTTTGAACTTATGAAATTGGTGCAATTAGCTGCTGGTGTAAATTTATTGGTGTGTCCGCACCTGCGGATGGGGAGCCCCAGGTGCGAAGATCCTTGCGCAGGTGCAAAAAGAGGCCAGGCTGGAGGAATCCGCAGGTACGAGGCATGGGCCGCACCCACGAAGGCGCAGGTGCGGAAAGGGACTCGCAGGTGCGAAGTTTGGACTGTTAGTGGGATTTCACAGGTGCACACCTGGGACCGCAGGTACGGGTCCACAGGTGCGAAGAATTGTCTGCAGGTGCGGATTAACTGGGCAGAATAGTATAAATAGGTGCCCCCGCGAATATTTTGGCCTTTCATCCGTTGTTGCATGCGGGTTGAGCTTGTTTGAGAGCAAATTGAAGGGGGAATTCGAAGGTGTTCAGTGGAGGTAAGTTCCCGTATTATAAAACTCGTTTCTATGTTATTTTGTGGATTAGGCTTGAAATTTGAGGAAATTAAAGTAGAAAGGTTTGGAAAATTCTTTTGGTGATTTGAGCGTGCAATTGTGGTACGATTTTGGCTTTCTTGGTATGCGTGGAATCGTGGGAGGATGAGGATTCTAGTAATGTAAATTTTATAGAATTCCGAGACGTGGACCCGGGGCTTGGGTTTGGCCGAATTTCGAGAATTTTGTATAAATTGATAGTTTTCGATTGGGTTTTGTTCCTTTAGCGTATATTGATAATGTTAATCTGGTTTTTGTTAGATTCGGAGCAACCGGAAGCCGATTTTAGGGGCAAGAGCATCTCGGATTAGTATTGTGGCCTGGTGGAGGTAAGTAATGGCTATAAATCTTGTCTTGAGGGTATGAAACCCTGGATTTCATATTTCTCATTGTTTTTTAGAATGGCGCACATATCGGATGACAAGTATGTGGCGCGCACTGATTTTTTGATTGGAATTGGTCCTCTCCGCGGCAACTATTGAGTAGCGTATTTTTTTACTCTAAACCATATGTTAAATTGTGTTCTAAAACTATTGATATATTTGGGCTATAATCCATGTATGGGTCCTCGTGCCGACTTGTTTGGACCCCTTGGGGGCTTTTTACTTCTATTTCCTCACTGTTGATTCATGATTTACACTCAGTCACATTGTGCTTAACTGAGTTCGAAACTCAACCTTATTTACACTATTTTGAGATATAAAATGATGTTTTGGTTCGAGTACCTCGTTTTACTGATACGCCCTAGGGGCTTTTGAGTGTTGCTGACTGAGTGAGGCGGAGGGCATGATTGTGAGGATATGATACGCCATGAGGTGGCTTAATATTAGCTCTTGGGATGAAGGAGCCCCTCCGGAGTCTATACACACCCCCAGTGAGCGCAGGTACCTACTGAGTGCGACTGCTGAGTGCCGAGTGACGAGTGATTGGGAGGCATGAGTGACAGTGAGGTTGCCCGAGGGGCTGATGCTGAGTGGCTGTGAGGTGCTGGGTGATGTTCTGCCCGAGGGGCGATTTATGATTCATGTTTTTTCCCGAGGGGCTACTTATGATTTATTTCATTTTACACTAAATCCTTCGATTATTTTTATTTCTGATATTGTTGGAAAACACATTTTTCAAAGGATTTTACTGAAGTTGGATTTTAAGGCATGTTGATTTGATATATCTATGTATATACTGTTGGAAAGAAAGGTTGTGCATATTTTGAACTAATGATATTGATTTTTATGTGTTTCTTGCCGCTTAGACTTGATTTATTTTCATTACTACTGAGTTGGCGTACTCACATTACTCCATGCACCCCTGTGTTCAGATACAGGTGTTGATACCGAGCGTTAGCCATCTATTCCATGCGGAGCCGGAGTTCGGGACATAGAGGTAGTTGTTCAGCGGCCGCAGCATCTCCGTTTTCCCTTCTTATGTTGTACCTAGTTATTCGTTCGGAGGTTTTGTATTATAATAGTAGAGTTTTTGGTATATTCCTTAAATGGTCATGACATGTTGACTCCGGATTTTGGGGATGGTTTAGATTGTTTTTAACTGTTTATTTTGTGTAATAGATTCAGTTAATTCTATATATATTTATGATATGTTGAAAATGAGTTGATACTCTTTTGGAAAGAAACTGTAAATATGTGAATTGGCTAGCCTAGTTCCACGATAGGCGCCATCACGGCCGGTTTAGGATGTGGGGTCGTCACATAGTGGCTGTTCACTCCCCCCTCCCTCGGGCCTATGCTTACCGTTCTCAGGCCACCTTGGCCCGTTTGAGTAAGATCCTTCTATTTTTCTGGCTAGATATATGGTTTCTAAGCCGGAATCTCTTTATCTTTGGGTTATTCCTCTCAAAACCCTAATTTTATATCTTGTCTCTTTAGATTTGTAACAGATCTGAGAATGTTTGAGCTATTTTAATTGTTTTCTATGAAAACCTCTCTGATTCTCAAAGCGTCGCTTCATTTTTCTAAATTAGGGTTTCTGGGACTTTTCTTCAAAACGATTTCCTCTGAGTTTAAGTGTTATTTTGTGATTCTTATCATGTTCAAATGATTTTTGTTAGATTTCCTTTTAATCCTAATTTGTTATGTTAAAACCCCAGTTTTAACACTATATTAGAATTTCTGAGTTCATCCTTGTCTGTCGATTCTTCTATGTGTGTGTTCGATTCTCATGAATATGCCTCGATTAATTAAAGTGTTTTTCTAATTTTTACCCTAATAGTCTTATTAGGGCTTCCGATTTGGTTCTGTTTGCTTATACTCTGTTTCTTTGCTTATTCATGGAAGTCTATACTATTTCCCTAAAAATTAGTATCACTTTGATTGTTTGAATCCCTAATTTCCTGTAACTGAATCCCTAATTTTCTGTAATTGATACCCTTTACTGATTTCCTGTGATTGATGCCATTTACTGATTTCCTGTGATAGATACCCTTTACTGCTTTCCTGTGATTGATGCCCTTTACTGATTTCCGACTTCTAAATTATTTTCTTGCCTTAATTATGGGGTTGACTATACTGTTAATTGATTCTTATGTTATTTCCTTAATTAGAACCTTATGTACCTAGCCTTAATCGCTTACTCTATACCTTTACTGGGTTTGAATTATTTCCTTAGCTATATTTTAGCCATATATGATCTTCTTCCTTATTTGTTACCTGTCTTTTACCGTTTGAAGTTAACTCCCTTAATTGAGGGAGTACTTGCACTGATTTTACTCTAATTGATTCTGAGTTCTTCAATTACTGAACAGTTTGACTCTTACCTTATTTACCTAGCTTTCAAACTACTATATATATTGCTCTCTTCTACTCTCATTAGACAGTCGTCTACATACACGAACTGACATTAGCTGACAACTCTCTCATACACTCAAAAACTCTTCTGCTTACTTTTGTTACTTGCTATTGTTACTGAATTAGTCGGCTACAAGCCAAGGCTAACTATTGTACTTTCCTGTTCTTCACTTTGTGTCTATTCTCCTTACTAGTATGTTCTGATTTTAAATTCAAGTTCCAAAATAAATGTTTTTCTTTTAATTCTTTAGTTTATCATTTTACTAATCTGTTTCTGTCTATTGTTTCCTTCTCAACATGTGTTTAACTTGTTTTACTTACTATACTAGTGTAACGACCCGGCCTGTCGTTCCATGAGATTTACCCCATTTCCCCTATTTCTGCATTTGTTATGTATCGCTATCTTATTTTTGATATGTTGCATCAGTTGGTTTGGTTCCAGAGTAGTTATGGTGAGAGTTTAGGCATTTAGCCTTTTAAAGTAGCCTAATAGTTGAGAAAGTCAACTGAGAGTTGACTTATTGGTAAACGATTTCGGAATGTGGATTTTATGGCTCGAAAAGCTTTGTTAGGTGATTTGGGGCTTGGGAGTGTGTTCGGAATATTTTTGTGATGTCCGGAGTACAATTAGGCTTGAATTGGCGAAAGTTAAATTTTGGCGATTTCCGGTCGGCAGTAGAAAATAGGCTATCGGGGTCGGAATGGAATTCCGAAAGCTCGATCAGTTTTGTAATGTCATTTTGGATATGTCTTCAAAATTTCAGGTTAATCGGAGGTGTTTTGGTTGATTTCGACGTAGTTGGCGAAATTTGGAAGTTTCAAAGCTCTTAGGCTTGAATTTGATGTAAATTTGGTGTTCTCGTATTGTTTTTGGTGTTTCGAAGGCTCGAATAAGTTTGAATGATGTTATGGGATATGTTGGTATGTTTAGTTGAGGTCCCGAGGGCCTCGGGTGTGTTTCGGATGGTTAACGAACCAACTTTTGGCTTGAATTCTTGGCAGATTGCTGCTGGTGTAAGGTTCTGGTTTCCTTCTACGCGATCGCGTGAGGATGTTTGCGATCGCGTAGGGTTAATTGGTGAGGCAGGATTTTTGTTAATCAAGATCGCGTGGAATGGTTTTCGATCGCGTGAGTACGAGTGTTTGGTCAGTGCGATCGCGTGGTCTTGTTTGCGATCGCGTAGAGTTAAAGGGGCGCGTGGGTGAGCTGAGCTTTGTTCTTCGCGATCGTGTGGAATGGTTTGCGATCGCGTGGGTTTAAGTCTTGATGAATCGCGGTGGCGTGAGGTTGTCTGTGATCGCGTAAGGTAAATTGATGGGGCAGCAATTTTTCTCTTCGCGATCGCGTGCCAAAGGTTGCGATCGCAGTGAAGGAATAATTTTAGCTGGGCAAAATGTTTAAAAGACCGGAAGTGCGAATTTGGTTGTTATTTTCTCCATTGTTGCATGCGGACTTGAGAGATTTTGAAAGAGAATTGAAGGGGAATCAAGGGAAATCATCTGCAGGTAATAATTTCAACTTCTTAACACGCTTCTATGTCAATTCTTAAGTGATTAAACCACAAAATTCTTGAAATTTAGCCAAAATTGGGGAAGAAGGGTACATGGAAAATTTATTTTTCTTTTGAGGATTTGAGTGGGCAATTGTGGTCCTATTTTAGTGTTCTTGGTATGCATAGAATCGTGGGAGGACGAGGATTCTAAGGATGTAAAAATTATTGAATTCCGAGATGTGGGCCCGGGGCTCTGGTTTGGCCGAATTTCGAGATTTTTGATTAAATTGATAATTTTCGATTGGGTTGTGCTTCTTGAGTATATATTAATGATGTTGAACTGGTTTTGGCTAGATTCGGAGCAATCGGGAGCCAATTTCAGGGGCAAAGGCATAGCGGACTAGTGTCGTGGCCCGATAGAGGTAAGTAATGGTCTTAAATCTTGTTCTGAGGGTATGGAACCCCGGACTACATATTTTCTCACTGAATTTGGAATGGCGCACATGTCGGATGACGAATATGTGGCGCGTACTGATTTTTGGATTGGACTAGGTCCTCTTCACGGCAACTAATGAGCTGCATATTTACTCAAAATCTTATGTTAAATTATGTTCTAAAGATTTGTGAAATATTTGGACTGTAAGCCGTGTTTGGGGCCTCATGCCGATCTGTTTAGACCCATTTTGAGGGTGTTTTACTGTTTTTTCCTCACTACCTGTTGATGATTTTACTCAGCATCATTGTGCATACTGTTTTATTTGAAACTCAGCCTGATTTACACTACATGAGCATTAAAATGATGTTTTCGGGTCGAGTACCCCGTTCTATTACTTCGCCCGAGGGGCTTTTCGAGTGGTTCCACCGAGTGTGGCCGAGGGCCAAGAGTGATGGTGAGGTGCTGAGTGATATTAGCGCTTGGGCTGAAGGAACCCCTCCGAAGTCTGTACACACCCCTAGTGAGCGCACAGAGTGCGAGTGATTGAGTGATTGGGAGGCATGAGTGGTTGTGAGGTGCTGAGTGATTGTGAGGTGCTGAGGGATTGTGAGGCATGCCCGAGGGGCTGATTATGAAACATTGTTTTGCCCGAGGGGCTACTTATGATTTTACTACATTCATTTGCATACAAAATCCTTATTTTAAAGTATGTTAAAAATGTGCATTGTTTTAAGGACTTTTGTGAAGTTGATTTCTAAGGCATGACGATTTCGTATATCTATGTATACTATTGGAAAGTAAGGCTGTGTATATTGTGACTTGATGACATTGATTTTTATGTGATTCCTTGCTACTTAGACTTGATTTATTTCCATTACTACTAAGTTGGCGTACTCACATTACTCCCTGCACCTCTGTGTGCAGATTCAGGAGCAGCTATCGAGCGTTAGCTTTTATATATATATATCGCAGTGGAGCCGGATCGTGGGGATATTGAGGTAGCTGTTCAGCGTTCTCAGCATCTCTACTTTCCTTTCCTGTTGTATTTAGCTTTGATTCGGAGTTTTGTATTATAATACTTTATTTTGGCTTATTTCACTAGATGCTCATGACATGTTGGCTCCGGGTTTTGGGGATGGCAGTACTGTATATAAAATTTGCCTATTATATTAAGAACTTTCTGTATATTGTTATGAATTGCTTGAAACTTAAATGGGATTTTCAAAAGGAAATGTGAACACGCGGTAGTCGGCTAGCCTAGTTCCACGATAGGCGCCATCACGGCCGGTTAGGATTTGGGGTCGTGACAGTTTGATATCAGAGCCCTAGGTTACATAAGACTCGAAGGTCATGAGCAGGTTTAGTAGAGTCTTGTAGATCGGTACAGAGACGTCTGTACTTATCTTCGAGAGGCTTCCGAACTTTTAGGAAACATCCTATCTTCCTTGAACTCTTTCGTGCTGATATCTTGATTCTTGAAATCTGAACTTACGTTTCTTTCATTCTCTCACAGATGGTGAGGACACGCCATACCGATCAGAGTGACCAGTCACCGGCTAGACCAGCGAGAGGTTGAGGCCGCGGTCGAGGCCGTGGTAGAGGTAGGGGCCAGCCCGCAGAGCAGTCGGGGCAGTACCTCAGGATCCCCCTATTGATCATGATCAGGTTCCCGCCGATGGTGTCCCATCGGGATAGGCTCAAGCACCAGCAGTGCCTATGGTTATTCCGGGTCTTCAGGAGGCCCTGTCTCAGATCTTGTCAGTATGCACCAGTTTGGCTCAGGTCGTTGCCATGTCTTCTTCTGCCACCACAGCTCAGGCCGGGGAAGGAAATCAGACTCCAGCTGCCTGGGCACCTAAGCAAGCTGCACAGGGTATTCAGGCACCAGGAGCAGCCCCAGCTCAGCCAGCTACTCCGGTTCAGGATTATGTGGTCCCTGCTATGCCTGAGGACAAGCAGCGCAGGTTGGAGAGGTTCAGTAGACTTTAGGCTCCGACTTTCAGCGGTACAGAGGGCGAGGATGCCCAGGGATTTCTAGATAGGTGCCGGAGGATATTGCGCACTGTGGGTATTCTGGAGACCAGTGGGTTCTCGTTTGTTACCTTTCAGTTTGCGGGTGCTGCTTTTACTTGGTGGGAGTCTTTAGAGAGGCGTAGACCGGTTGGTTCAGCACCTCTTACCTAGCAGCAGTTCTCCACGATCGTTTTGGAGAAGTATGTTCCTCAGTGGGACTGAGAGGAGCAGCGTAGGCAGTTTGAGCAGCTGCGCCAGGGAGAGTTATCAGTCACTCAGTGCGAGATGAGATTTTCCGAGTTGGCTAGGCATGCTTCTGAGATTATCCCTACTGATAGGGAGAGCGTGAGGAGGTTCGTAGATGGTCTTTCTTATCAACTTCGGTTGTTTATGACTCGAGAGAGAGCATCGGGTGCTTCATTCGAGCAGGTTATTGACATAGCTCGAGATATTGAGTTTGTTCGCCACCAGGAGCAGGGGGAGAGGGAGGCCAAGAGGCCTCATGGTTCGGGCAGTTCCAGTGGTGCTCCCTTCAGGGGACAGTTTCAGTAGGGTAGGGGCTGTCCATTCAGGCCTCCTCATTCAGGCCGCCCAGCTTATAGTGGTGTATCTTCGGGGCAGGGTCCCCGTGGTTCTCAGTCAGGCCGTACTTCATTTGGTGCCCTCCCAGCTCAGAGTGCAGCTCGAGCACCTCCAGTTCAGGGTTCATCTATTCAGGAGTCTTCCAGTGGCCGTGCAGGTGCTAGGGGTTTTTATCAGTCCCCACCTCCAGCTCCAGGTAGTTGTTTTGAGTGCGAAGAGTTCGGGCACGGGTGGAGGCAGTGTACCCGCCGTTCCGGTGGATCTTCTCAGCAGAGGGGCCAGCCCTCGACTTCAGCTCCAGTCACTTCACCACCTGCCCAGGTAGCCAGGGGTGGTGGTCAGTCAGCCAGAGGCCACCCTTGAGGGGGAAGTCAGGCTCGTATGTATGCATTTCCAGCCATGCTAGATGCTATGGCCTCAGATGCCGTGATTGCAGGTATTGTTTCAGTCTGTTGTCATGATGCCTTGACTTTATTTGACCCTGGTCCTACATATTCCTATGTTTCTTCATATTTTGCTGGTTTTCTGGATCTGCCCCATGAGTCTCTAGTCACCTCTGTTCGTGTGTCGACTCCGGTGGGCGATTTTGTTGTTGTGGACCGTGTGTATCGGTCGTGCATTATATCTATTGGGGGTTTGGAGACCCGAGTGGACTTACTATTACTCAGCATGGTCGATTTTGACGTGATATTGGGCATGGATTGGTTATCTCTGGGCCATGCTGTTCTTGATTGTCACGCTAAGACCGTGACCTTAGCTATGCCAGGGTGTCCGAGGGGTGAGTGGAGAGGTTCTTCCGAGTATATGCCTAGTAGGGTGATTTCTTACCTGAAGGCTCGACGCATGGTTAAAAAGGGGTGTTTATCTTATTTGGCCTTTGTGAGGGATGTCGGTGGTGAGACTCCCGCTATTGATTCAGTTCCTGTGGTCCGTGATTTTCCGGATGTGTTTCCTGCAGACCTGGCAGGCATGCCACCTGACAGGGATATTGATTTTGGTATTGACCTGGTGCCAGGCACTCAGCTTATTTATATTCCATCATATCGTATGACGCCAGTGGAGCTAAAGGAATTGAAGGAGCAGCTTCAGGAGCTCCTGGATAAGGGGTTTATTCGGCCTAGTGTGTCACCTTGGGGTGCACCGGTGTCGTTCGTAAAGAAGAAGGATGGGTCCATGCGTATGTGTATTGACTATCGGCAGTTGAATAGGGTTACGGTGAAGAACCGGTATCCCTTGCCCGCATTGACGATTTGTTTGACCAGCTTTAGGGAGCCAGAGTGTTTTCCAAGATTGATTTGAGATCTGGCTATCATCAGTTGAGGATTCGGGATTCTGATATTCTGAAGACTGCTTTCAGGACCAGGTATGGTCATTATGAGTTCTTGGTTATGTCGTTTGGGCTGACCAATGCCCCATCTGCGTTCATGCAATTGATTAACAGCGTGTTTCAGCCTTATCTTGATTCCTTCGTCATTGTGTTCATTGATGATATCCTGGTTTATTCTCGTAGCCAGGAATAATATGCTCAGCATTTGAGAGTTGTGTTACAGAGATTGAGGGAGGAGAAGCTTTATGCGAAATTCTCCAAGTGTGAGTTTTGACTGGGATCGGTAGCTTTCTTGGGGCACGTGGTGTCCAGTGAGGGGATTCAGGTTGATCCAAAGAAGATAGAGGCGGTGTGAAGTTGGCCCAGACCGTCCTCAGCTACAGAGATTGGGAGTTTCCTTGGTTTGGCGGGATATTACCGTCGCTTTGTGGAGGGATTATCTTCGATTGCTTCTCCTTTGACCAGATTGACCCAGAAGGGTGCTCTATTCAGATGGTCTGATGAGTGTGAGGAGAGCTTTCAGAAGCTCAACTCAGCATTGACTACAGCTCCAGTACTAGTTTAGCATGCTGGTTCGGGTTCTTACACAGTTTATTGTGATGCTTCCAGAGTTGTTTTGGGAGCGGTATTGATGCAGGACGACAGGGTGATTGCCTACGCATCCAGACAGTTTAAGGTGCACGAGAAGAATTATCCAGTGCACGATCTTGAGTTAGCTGCCATTGTGCATGCCTTGAAGATTTGGCGGCATTATCTGTATGTAGTGCAATGTAAGATTTTCACCGATCATCACAGTTTGCAGTACCTGCTGAGGCGGAAGGACTTGAATTTGCGTCAGAGGAGATGGTTAGAGCTCCTCAAGGATTATGACCTCACTATCTTTTATCATCCGGGGAAGGCTAATGTAGTGGCCGATGCCTTGAGTCACAGAGTGGAGAGTTTAGCTTACCTTCCAGTAGCAGAACGACCATTAGCTCTTGATGTTCAGGCCTTATCAGGTCATTTGGTGAGATTGGATCTATCATAACCCCCGCGGGTGTTGGCTTGTGTAGCCTCCAGGTCTTCTCTTTACGATCAGATTAGAGCACGCCAGTATGATGATCCACATTTCCTTGTTCTTCAGGACAGGGTACGTCGCGGTAATGCTAGGGATGTGGTTATTGGTGATTATGGGGTCATGAGGATACAGGGCCGGATTTGCGTGCCCAATGTAGATGGACTTCGAGATTTTATTCTAGTATAGGCTCATAGTTCGCGATATTCCATCCATCCGGGTGCCGCGAAGATGTATCAGGATTTGAGGTAGCATTATTGGTGGAGGAGAATGAAGAGGGATGTTGTGGAGTTTGTGGCTCGGTGTCTCAACTGTCAGCAGGTCAAGTATGAGCACCAGAGACCTGGTGGATTGCTTCAGAGATTTGATATTCCGGAGTGGAAGTGGGAGCGGATCACCATGGACTTCGTAGTTGGACTCCCACGGACTTCGAGGAGGTTTGATGCTATATGGGTTATTGTGGATCGGCTGACCAAGTCCGTGCACTTCATTCCTGTTGGTACTACGCATTCATCGGAGAGGTTAGCTGAGATTTATATCAGGGAGATTGTCCATTTGCATGGGGTTCCAGTTTCTATCATTTCCGACAGAGGCACTCAGTTCACGTCCCAGTTTTGGAGAGTTGTGCAGAGGGAGTTGGGTACTCAGGTTGAGTTGAGCACAGCGTTTCATTCTCAGACCGACGAGAAGTCGGAGCGCACCATTCAGATTTTGGAGGATATGTTGCGTGCTTGTGTGATTGATTTTGGTGGTTCATGGGACCAGTTTCTGCCACTAGCGGAGTTTGCATATAATAACAGTTATCAGTCGAGTAATCAGATGGCTCCGTACGAGGCTTTATATGGTAGGAGGTGTAGATCTCTGGTTGATTGGTTTGAGCCGGGCGAGGCTAGTCTATTGGGCAAAGACTTGGTTCAGGATGCTTTGAGTAAGACAAAGTTGATTTAGGAGCAGCTTCGCACGGCGCAGTCTAGGCAGAAGAGTTATGCGGACCGGAAGGTCCGAGATGTGTCTTTCATGGTTGGGGATAAGGTATTGATGAAGGTGTCACCCATGAAGGGTGTTATGAGGTTCGGGAAGAGAGGGATGCTGAGTCCCAGGTTCATTGGACCATTTGAGGTACTTCAGAGGGTTGGGGAGGTGGCCTATAGGCTTGCTATGCCTCCCAGTTTATCGAGTATTCATCCAGTTGTCCATGTTTCAATGCTCCGAAAGTATGTTGGTGACCCTTCCCATGTTTTGGACTTCAGCACGGTTCAGCTCGAGGGTGATATGTCATATGAGGTAGAGCCAGGGGCTATTTTGGGTCGTCAGGTCACGAAGCTGAGGTCTAAGGATATAGCTTCAGTGAAGGTTCAGTGGAGATGGCAGCCGGTAGAGGATGCCACCTGGGAAACTGAGCAGGAGATGCGGGACAGATATCCTCACTTATTCGAGGCTCCGGGTATATTTCTAGACCTGTTCGAGGACGAACATTTGTTTAAGAGGGGGAGGATGTAACGACCCGGCCGGTCGTTCCGTGACATTTACCCCATTTCCCTATTTCTGCCTTTGTTATGTATCGCTATCTTGTTTTTGATGTTGTTGGATCAGTTGGTTTGGGTCCGGAGTAGTTATGGTGATAGTTTAGGCATTTAGCCTTTTAAAGTAGCCTAATAGTTGAGAAAGTCAACTGAGAGTTGACTTATTGGTAAACGACCTCGGAATGCAGATTTTATGGCTCGAATAGCTTCGTTAAGTGATTTGGGGCTTGGGAGTGTGTTCGGAGTATTTTTGTGATGTCCGGAGTAGAATTAGGCTTGAATTGGCGAAAGTTAGTTTTTGGCGATTTCCGGTCGGCAGTGGAAAATAGGCTATCAGGGTCGGAATGGAATTCCAGGAGTTGGAATAGTTTCGTAATATCATTTTGGATATGTCTGTAAAATTTCTGGTTTATCAGAGGTGTTTTGGTTGGTTTCGACGCAGTTGGCGAAATTTGGAAGTTTAAAAGTTCTTAGGCTTGAATTTGATGTAAATTTGGTGTTCTCGTGTTGTTTTTGGTGTTTCGAAAACTCGACTAAGTTTGAATGATGTTATGGGATATGTTGGTATGTTTGGTTGAGGTTCCAAGGGCCTCGGGTGTGTTTCGGATGGTTAACGGACCAACTTTTGGCTTGAATTCTGGGCAGATTGCTGTTGGTGTAAGGTTCTAGTTTCCTTCTATGCGATCGCGTGAGGATGTTTGCCATCGCGTAGGGTTAATTGGTGAGGCAGGATTTTTGTTAATCGCGATCGCGTGGAATGGTTTGCGATCGCGTGAGTATGAGTGTTTGGTCAGTGCGATCGTGTGGTCTTGTTTGCGATCGCGTAGAGTTAAAGGGGCACGTGGATGAGCTGAGCTTTGTTCTTCGCGATCGCGTGGGTTTAAGTCTTGATGAATCGCGATCGCGTGAGGTTGTCTGCGATCGCGTAAGGTAAATTGATGGGGCAGCAAGTTTGTTCTTCGCGATCGCGTGCCAAAGGTTGCGATCGCAGTGAAGGAATTATTGTGAGGTGCTGAGGGATTGTGAGGCATGCCCGAGGGGCTGATTATGAAAGATGTTTTTGCCCGAGGGGATACTTATGATTTTACTACATTCATTTTCATAACAAATCCTTGGTTTAAAGTAGGTTAAAAATGTGCATTGTTTTAAGGACTTTTGTGAAGTTGATTTCTAAGGCATGACGATTTCGTATATCTATGTATACTATTGGAAAGTAAGGCTGTGTATATTGTGACTTGATGACATTGATTTTTATGTGATTCCTTGCTACTTAGACTTGATTTATTTCCATTACTACTAAGTTGGCGTACTCACATTACTCCCTGCACCTCTGTGTGCAGATTCAGGAGCAGATATCGAGNTTTGGCTTATTTCACTAGATGCTCATGACATGTTGGCTCCGGGTTTTGGGGATGGCAGTACTGTATATAAAATTTTCCTATTATATTAAGAACTTTCTGCATATTGTTATGAATTTCTTGAAACTTAAATTGGATTTTCAAAAGGAAATGTGAACACGCGGTAGTCGGCTAGCCTAGTTCCACGATAGGCGCCATCACGGCCGGTTAGGATTTGGGGTCGTGACAGTTTGGTATCAGAGCCCTAGGTTACATAGGACTCGACGGTCATGAGCAGGTTTAGTAGAGTCTTGCGGATCGGTANAGGAAATGTGAACACGCGGTAGTCGGCTAGCCTAGTTCCACGATAGGCGCCATCACGGCCGGTTAGGATTTGGGGTCGTGACAACTAGTTATGTTCTAACCCCTTTTTTAGGATCAGCCTATTTATGAACATGTTTGCTTCATGTGTAATTTGTCTCCATGTGACTCCACCCTGCCTTTGAATGCTTGTCTATGAGTTGCCTAGTTCTGGTATGTACCTATTTTGCAATTGTTACCTTAAGTTGTTCTAATTATATGCTCAATTCTGTTTGATACCACTATGTCTTCCATTAGTTGTTCTGAAATCCATACTCCTATACTATGTTTACATCATTAGTTATCCCCAATCCCACAAGGTCCTAGGCACTTCTGATTCTATGTAACCATGTCCCCCAATTAGCAATTCTGGAACCCATGACATATTGTCTACTATTCCTTGAGACTTCTAAGCTTATGCTTGTTATGTGATCACCTTGGGTGTTTTATCTTTCCCCAACCCCCTTACCCCTGTGTGAAGGACTGTTTTTTGAGTGTTGCTGAACCTATTATGTTCTTGTAGTTGATCTAGTGTTTGTTTAATTACCCTACTCTTGTTCAAACTATTTTACTACTAAACTACTTCATACTTTATAAACTTCAACTGAGTCTTTTCAACACTATTTTATACCAAAGCATTTTCCAAACCATGTCAAGCACTCTCACTCTACTCTTAGGTCCTTAAGTTCTGCCCCTCCAGTGTGTGACTGCTTAGGGATCCCTATGATATCCGTCTGAACTCTAATTCACTGGAGTTGGCACTTCCACACTGTACTTACTCAATTCCAGTTATGAAATCTGGGTATCAGCACTGCCCGGGATCCTTGAGGTCCTTAGGGAACTCTAACACACCCGGACATGAGAAAGGATATGAAACTTTGACAGCTGAGGTTATGAACACCTGGTATATATGGGTCTGCTTCTGGCTCCCTATAGTTTAACTTCTTCTTTTCTATCTATTTATGTAATTCTTTCAGCTACTAGTTTGTAATAATTATAGTAAACAGATATTGGGGATGGCTACTGAAATGGGGAGGGTAGCTATGTAATTCTATCATTAGGTAGAAATCATGTCTTAGGCTTTGCACTATTTCTATTTGTATTACAATCCATGCTTAGGACCAACATATTCATTCAAACCATGCCAAGCATGCATTAGATATCATGTCTTCAAGGCTTTCATGTTTATTGCTTTAACGTACATCATGTCCTTAATTTATGCTTATGCCTACCACTTAGAAATCCTGCTCCTAGGATAATAAAATCAATATAAAACTATTACTCCTGTGCATTCAAAAAATCATGTTTCGATCAGTATGTAATCCTCTTTGTGCATTTTAGAAATCATGCCTTTAGGAATTCTATGTATCCTGAAATTATGTCTTAACCATCCTGCATTTATATGTGCATATTAGATATCCTGCTCTAGGATTTCGTTTGCATCTGCTTAACCACGCCTAGTTTAACTACTGACTCACGAAAAAGGTAAAAACAATGTTACATCTAATTGTCTTGCTCTTAATAAAACTAGTAACAATATCTGCATTCTCGTATCACCTAGAACATCCTGCTTTTAGGTAAAACAACTTTTGAACTGTCTAAAGGTTAACAAGCTTAAAATTCAGTAGGCAAACTGATTAGGCCCCTGCTCCTGAGTTTATAAAAATAAAGCTGCATATTTATGTGCATTGACATTCACTTATATATCCTGTCTTAGGATCCTGTCTAATAAAACTTCCTCTTGTTTGTGTTTGAGACGTGCTGATTATGTCCATTACTTGTGGAGGTAAATATGGGCCTCATAACTGCTTTCCTGCATTTATTTGATTAGTCCTATTTGTTCTTGACTATCGCTTAGAATTTTATCCTTTTAAAACCATAGGGGTCTGTCTAGAACTACCTATATTTAGAGGTCCTAAATTCCTCCAGGACCATTAAGAAGGGACGGGTAATAGCATGCATAGAGATCACTAGATAAACTCCCTTAATAACCTCTAAGGGGTGGGGTAAAGGGTAGATATGGATATGATGACTGGTACGTTAATGCCACGTGTAGCCCCTCACTGAGGAGTGATTATTGGGCATTGAATTGATGTGATCCTATAGGATTAACAACTTAGGACTCCCCTATTCCCTACATATGTGTGCCTAGACTGCGAATCTTTTCACAACCATTAATTGTTTCCATGTGTATACTTGACTGCTTATTTGCTACTTGCTAAAATTCACAAAGTTTGTTTGGCCAGGAACCACAGTTGTGGACTTTGAGAGGTGCCTAACTCCTTCCCCTTGAAGTAATTTCAAGCCCTTACCCAATCTCTTGTTATTCAATTATTGTTATTATAACCCTTAATAGGTGCCCTAACACACCTTAATTCGTTAGGTGGCGACTCTTCGAGTCCTTCATCCCTTTTTCCAAAAGGAAATGAGTTGTCCCAACAACGTCAAAAACCCTGACTGGTCCGAAAGGAGAGGAAAAAGGGGGCGCGATAGCATGGCGAAAGGAGAGGCTAAGCTCTGCCTCTATCTGCATAAGGCTAATCGCTGCCTTCCTATCTGCATGAGGTTAATCTCTACCTCCACCCGGCATGAGGCTAATCTTTGCCTTCCCCTGCATGAGACTAAGCACTATCTCCATCTGCATAAGGATAATCGCTGCCTTCCCTTGCATAAGACTAAGCTCTGTCTCCATCTGCATAAGGCTAATCATTTCCTTCCTATCTGTATGAGGTTAAAGCTCTACCTCCACCCTGCATAAGGATAATCTCTGCCTTCATTTGCATGAGACTAAGCTCTGTCTCCATACTTGCATGAGGCTAAGCTCTGCCTCCAATTTACTTTTTTCACTGAGACTAAACGCTATCTATCAAGCATTATTTACTTTGCTTCTCGTTCAGGCTAAGCTCTGCCCCCAATTCGCAGGACTAAGCCTTGTCTTGTTGACATCATGTTATTGCATCTCATGGGCTGAAATATCGCCAACTTGTCCAAAGGCGTCATAGTCTAAAGCATCATCCTAATAGCCGGAAGACACCATGTCATGGCCTGAGGATCTCTCTCAATCTTGCATATCATTATTCAAAGGCATCATAGTTCGGAGGCACCATCTTCATGGCCCGAGAACATCATTTCATGGCCTGTGAATCTCTCATAAAACAATTCATGGCCCAGGACATGATGGTCTAAGGACGGCATCCCTAACCGCCAGAAAACGGCTTTCATAGTCCAAAGGGAACCTGCATTATGTCTAAATTTATGCACAATATATGCTTGTAGTATTCTTATTTGCAGGTAACCCGGTGAGCAATGGCTATCCCAGCAAGAGCGATCCGCTCCAGTTCCTCAACTATATCAAACCTAACCTCTCCCGTAAATCATTCATTCGCCCATCCCTAGATATTGTGTTCGTTCTTGTAATGACTTCACCGGTATGTTTCACTGGTGAATCCGGAACTACATACGACCTGATTCCTGTAAATCCAGGGATATGTAGACAGCTCAGAAACCAAAGTACGGCCAAAATCTCTCTAACCGTTTCGCTCGGTCAAAATTGGTCATCATATCTTTACCCAACAACTCTTTCATCCTTTCTGGGTAAAGAGGGGCAGCTGTTGATACCCAGTTTTTTCCAAAATATTTTAAAATTGCACATATACCTTCAAAATCATGCATTAGTATCAATTGGTATTTTTCCATAATTTTTCTACATTTTATTAATTTGTCCAGTATTTTATTTCCAGTAAATAATTATAAAATTGCATCACAAATGATTTCAAAAACATTTCTTGATTTGATTATGCCATAATAGCCAAATTGACACCTTTTGTCTATAATTGAAATAACTTTGCAATTATAGCCCAAGCATATAATTTTGTACTATTTCTACCAGACATTAGTCCTTTGTATTTTAAAATACTAAATAATCTTTTAAAACTATTTTCTATGCGTGAAATTCATTTTTATGATTATTAGCTATTTTATAAATTATTTTAATTAATTTGAACTTGTATTTAACAAATAGTCTATTTCATTTTTCAATTTCAGCCTATTAAAATCAGCCCAAACCCCTAATTAAACCAGCCCAACACCCAAGCCCAATTCCCAAATCTACCCGACCCAATTTCTATTTTAATCCGCGTCGTTGATCAATTTTGATCAACGGACCAGATCTATTCTTTCCTAAATTAACCTAAGACCCTACCCCCCCCCCCCCCCC
>ML401897.1:224750-265064 GCA_005239525.1 Nicotiana knightiana
GTCATGTGCTCACCGTTCTCAGGCCACCTTTGCCCGTTTGATTAAGATCTTTCTATTTTTTCGGCTAGATCTATGGTTTCTAAGCCGTAATCTCTCTATCTCTGGGTTATTCCTCTCAAAAACCTAATTTTATCTCTTATCTCTTTAGATCTATAACCGATCTGAGAATGTTTGAGCTATTTTACTTGTTTTCTATGAAAACCTCTCTGATTCTCAAAGCGTCGCTTCATTCTAAATTAGGGTTTCTGGGACTTTTCTTCAAAACGATTTCCTCTGAGTTTAAGTGTTATTCTGTGATTCTTATCGTGTTCAAACGATTTTTGTTATATTTCCTTTTAATCCTAATTTGTTATGTTAAACCCCCAGTTTTAACACTATATTAGAATTTCTAAGTTCATCTTTGCCTCTCGATTCTGCCGTGTGTGTGTGTTCGATTCTCATGAATATGCCTCGATTAATTGGAGTGTTTTTCTGACTTTTACCCTAATAATGTCTTATTAGGGTTTCCGATTTTGTTATGTTTGCTTACACTCGGTTTATTTGCTTATTCATGGAAGTCTATACTATTTCCCTAAAAATTAGTATCACTTTGATTGTTTTAATCCCTAATTTCCTGTAACCGAATCCCTAATTTCCTGTAATTGATACCCTTTACTGATTTCCTATGATTAATTCCCTTTACTTATTTCCTGTGATTGATACCCTTTATTGATTTCCTGTGATTGATGCCCTTTACTGATTTTCGACTTCTAAATTATTTTCTTGCCTTAATTATGTGGTTGACTATACTATTAATTGATTCTTATGTTATTTTCTTAATTAGAACTTTATATACCTAGCTTTAACCGCTTACTCTATACCTGTACTGGGTTTGAATTATTACCTTAGCTATATTTCAGCCATGTATGATCTCCTTCCTTATTTGTTACTGTCTTTTACCGTTTGAAGTTAACTCCCCTAATTGATGGAGTACTTGCACTGATTTTTACTCTAATTGATTTTGAGTTCTTCAATTACTGAACAGTTTGACTCTTACCTTATTTACCTAGCTTTCAAACTACTATATATATTTCTCTCTTCTACTCTCATTAGACACTCTTCTACATACACGAACTCACATTAGCTCACAACTCTCTCATACACTCAAAAACTTTTCTGCTTACTTTTGTTACTTGCTATTGTTACTGAATTAGTTGGTTGCAAGCAAAGGCTAACTATTGCACTTTCCTGTACTTCATTTTGTGTTTATTCTCCTTACTGGTATGTTCTGATTTTAAATTCAAGTTCCAAAATCAATGTGTTTCTTTTACTTCTTTAGTTTATCATTTTACTAATCTGTTTCTGTCTATTGTTTCCTTCTCAACATGTGTTTAACTTGTTTTACTTAGTATACTAGTTATGTTCTAACCCCTTTTTAGGATCAGCCTATTTATGAATATGTTTTCCTCCTATGTAATATGTCTCCATATGACTCCACCCTGTCTTTGAATGCTTGTCTATAAGTTGCCTAGTTCTGGTATGCACCTATTGTGCAATTGTTACCTTAAGTTATTCTGATTATATGCTCAATTCTGTTTCATACCACTATGTCTTCCATTATCTATTCTGAAATTCATACTCCTATACTATGTTTACATCATTAGTTATCCCCAATCCCACAAGTCCCTAGGCTTTTCTGATTCTATGCAACCATGTCCCCCAATTAGCAATTCTGGAACCCATGACATATTGTCTGCTATTCCTTGAGACTTATATGCTTATGCTTGTTATGTGATCACCTTTGGTGTTGTATATGTCCCCAACCCCCTTACCCCTGTGTGAAGGACTGTTGTTTGAGTATTGCTGAACATGTTATGTTCTGTAGTTGATCTACTATTTGTTTAATTACCCTACTCTTGTTAAAACTATTTTACTACTAAACCATTTCATACTTTTATAAACTTCAACTAATTCTTTTCAATACAGTTTTATACCAAAGTATTTTCAAAACCATGTCAAGCACTCTCACTCTACTCTTAGGTCCTTAAGTTCTGCCCCTCCAGTGTGTGACTGCTTTGGCATCCCTGTGAGATCCCTCTGAACTTTGATGCACTGGAGTTGGTACTTCCACACTGCACTTACTCAATTCCGGTTATAAAATCTAGGTGTGAGAACTGCCCGGGATCCTTGAGGTCTTTAGGGAACTCTGACACACACCGGACATGAGAAAGGCTATGAAACTTTGATAGTTGAGGTTATGAACATCTGGTATATATGGGCCTGCTTCAGGATCCCTATAGTTTAACTTCTTCTTTTCTATCTATTTATGTAATTCATTCAGCTACTGGTTTGTAATAATTATTGTAAACAGATATTGGGGATGGCTAGAGAAATGGGGAGGGTAGCTATGTAATTCTATCATTAGGTAGAAAGCATGTCTTAGGCTTTGCACTATTTCTATCTGCATTAGAATCCATTCTTAGGACCAACATATTCATTCAAGCCATGCCAAGCATGCATTAGATATCATGTCTTCAAGGCTTTCATGTTTATTGCTTTAACGTACAGCATGTACTTAATTTATGCTTATGCCTACAACTTAGAAATCCGGCTCCTAGGATAATAAAATTAATATAAAACTGTTACTCTTGTGCATTCAAAAAATCATGTTTTGATCATTCTGTAATCCTTTTTGTGCATTTTAGAAATCATGTCTTTAGGAATTCTGTGTATCCTGAAATTATGTCTTACCCATCCTGCATTTATATGTGCATATTAGATATCCTGCTCTAGGATTTCGTTTGCATCTGCTTAACCACGCCTACTTTGACTACTGACTCACGAAAAAGGTAAAAATGGTGTTACATCTAATTGTCTTGCTATTAATAAAACTAGTAACAATCTCTGTATTCTCGTATCACCTAGAACAGCCTTTTTTTCGGTAAAACAACTTCTGAATTGTCTAAAGGTTAACATGCTTAAAAATCAGTAGGCAAACTGATTAGGCCCCTGCTCCTAAGTTTATAAAAATAAAGCTGCATATTTATGTGCATTCACATTCACTTAGATATCCTGTCTTAGGATCATGTCTAATAAAACTGCCTTTGGTTTGTGATTGAGACGTGATGATTATGTGCATTACTTGTGGAAGTAAATCTGGGCGTCATAACTGCTTTCCTGCATTTATCTGATTAGTCCTATTTGTTCTTGCATGTCGCTTAGAATTTTATCCTTTTAAAACCTTAGGGGTCTTTCTAGAACTACCTATACTTAGAGGTCCTAAATTCCTCCAGGACCATTAAGAATGGACGGGTAACAGCGTGCATAGAGATCGCTAAATAAACTCGCTTAATAATCGCTAGGGTGGGGTAAAGGGTAGATATGGATATGATGACCGGTGCGCTAATGCCACGTGTAGCCTCTCACTAAGGAGTGATTACCGGGCATTGCATTGATGTGATCCTATAGGATTAACAACTTAGGACTCCCCTATTACCTACATATGTGTGCCTAGAATGCGCATCTTTTCACAACCATTACTTGTTGCCATGTGTATACTTGACTGCTTATTTTCTACTTGCTAAAATTCACAAAGTTTGTTTGGCCGGGAACCATAGTTGTGGACTTTGAGGGGTGCCTAACACCTTCCCCTTGGAGTAATTTCAAGCCCTTACCCAATCTATGGTTATTCAATTAGTGTTATTATAACCCTTAATAGGTTCCCTAACGCACCTTAATTCGTTATGTGGCGACTCTTCAAGTCCTTCACATCCCTTTTCCCAAAAGGAAATGAGTTGTCCCAACAACGTCAAAAACCCTGACCCACCCGAAAGGAGAGGAAAAAGGGGGCGCGACACCTACTATGGTAGAGCAGATATATGTACCGAGCCTTATAGAGTCGGACAACTATTTTACTTACTATATTGAGAAAGCTGAGCCAGTATCAGCAGGCAAGCATATCTTAAGATTATCTTTGACTCCCAGTTACTTTCAGTTATTATATTGTCTTACATACTCAGTATATTATTTCGTATTGACGTCCGTTTTTCCAGGGACGTTGTGCCTACAGGTTCTGATATACAATTGGATAGACCATCCCAATAGACAGAGTAAAACATCAGCTTGGTTGGGAAGCTCCGCTTCCTCGGGGTTACCAGGTCTAAACCTTGGAGTCCATTTTATATATACTGGTTTGATGGGTAGGTCGAGGCCCTGTCCCGAACATAATATAGTTCAGGTATATCTAGAGGCTTGTAGACTAGTCCTGTATACTTTGTATATCAGTATTGTGGCCTTGCCAGTCCTGTGTACATATTAGTTTGGTGTTGCGGGTTGTAGACATTCATGGTGGCCTCTAAGGTAGGCCTCGTCGGCCTAAGTAGAAGGCTACCCCTCCAAAGTTCACAGTTATAGAGTGGTATGCTAGGGAAAATATGGCACCGGGTGCCAACCACGCCTCCCCAGGTTTGGGGCGTGACAAAAATAGTATTTTTGAATTAAAATGAGGCTAGAGTTGACCACGGTCAACATTCTTACTAAACGACCTCGAATCCGTATTTTGGCGATTCCGCTAGGTTCATATGATGTTTTTGGACTTGTATTCACATTTTTTTGGGGTCCAGGGTGATGCGAGCACATTTCGGTGCATTATGTGAAAGATTATGAAAGTTGAGTTTTCACGCTGAATTCTTTAGTTTTGAGGATTGATTATTGTTATTTGGTATTATTTTGATGATTTGAGGTACCGAGCGAGTTTGTATGATGTAATTATACTTGTGTGCATGTTTGTTTTGGAGCTCGAGGGGCTCGGGTGAGTACTGAACGAGTTTGGATGGTTTTAGAACTGCCGGTGCGCAATAGTTGTTGGTGCAAGCCTGCAGATCTCGCATTTGTGAGGTTTGGCTAGCATTTGTGAGCTTTGATTTTGCGGTCATGTGATCGCATTTGTGAAGGGCACTGGGACTGGAAAAAAATTTCATTCTAAGATGTGACCGCATTTGCGAAAACTGGGGAATTGCAAATGCAGCTGGAGTCTCGCATATGCGACTCTGGCAACATTAGGATAGCTTCACAACTTAAGTTCGTATTTGCGGAAGGAGGGACCTTCACAAATGCGAAGGTTTTGTCACATTTGCGATATCTGTGCATTTGATGCACTGTTCTCATTTGTGACTGGTGTCTCGCATTTGTGAATAAGTGTTCGCAAATGCGATGTCTGCAGGTGGGTAAAAGATTGGGAATCGGTACTTAGCTCATTTTACACCATTTTTCTACCCTAAATCTTGTTATAAATCTAGATGCAATTTTTGAAGAACGTTTTCTTCCCAAATTCATTGGTAAGCATCTCTAATTACTTTTCAACAATTTTAATTATTTTTCATGAAGTTTTAACATCAAATATATGAATTTCATGATTGAAATTAGGGATTTTGAGTAGAGTTTAGTGATTTTGTAAAATTGAGATTTAGACCTCAAATTGAGGTCGGATTTCGAAACAAATCACATATCCGGGCTCGGGGGTGAATGTGTAATTGGGTTTTGTTCCGAATCTCGAATATAGACCAAGCAATCCCGGGGTGGTGTCACGACCCGGAATCCCAACCTCGGGGTCATGATGGTGCCTAACATCTTCTTGCTAGGAAAGACGATGTGAAATAGAAAATTTATTCATTTTAACAATTTATAACAAGATATTAACAATGAAATTATATATGTCTGAAGTATAGTGAAATAATACTAAACAACGAAGTATAAACATATCCCAGAAATTGGTGTCACGAGTACAGGAACATCTAGAGTACTACAAACATGTTATGAATAAAATACATTATTTTAAAGCTCAATAAAACAGTAAAGATAGGAGGGAAGTGGTTTTTAGGATTGCGGACGCCATGCAGCTGTAACTCAAGTCTCCATCAGCGACAGAATCCGAGCAAAAGCTACTGAACACCGCTAGGACCAACTCCAGTATCTGCAGAAGAAGTGCAGAGTGTAGTATGAGTACAACCGACCTCATGTACTGTCACGACCCAAAATCCCTATGGTCGTGATGGCGCCGGACATAAGGTCAGGCAAGCCAAAACATTAATTAATTGAAATAACTTTCCAGTTTTAACATTTTTGAAATCGTTACCTTTTCTTGCATTTCATAATCAAATAAAAAAAATTTAATAAGCTTAAATACGACAGCACATCAATTCAATTTAATGAAATAAATCCCAACACATCCCCAGAACCCGGTGTCACAAGTACATGAGAACCTTCTAAGAATTTTACAAATATTACAAAGTCTGTCCGAAATACAACTGGACAAGGAAATTTAAAATGAAACAGATACAGTATGAAGGTGACTCTGTCAGCTGCGGATCACCTCCGGAATATGCAGCTCGCCTAAGTCTCTGAATCCTCCACATGAGCTATGAAAGTACCTGTGCAATAAGATGCACAGCAAGTGTAGCATGAGTACAAAAACAACGTGTACTCAGTAAGTCGCCCGCCTAACCTCAGAGAGGTAGTGACAAGGGGGCAAATTAGACTCTTACTAAGGTCCGACAATACAACATGTGGCAGTGTATGATGAAATACAATGGACATGAAAGACAGTGACCAACAAATACATAGAAAATAAGGAAATCCAGCTAATAACTGAAAAAGGAACAACAAGTACCAAAATCTCCTCTTAACCAATACCTGACACTCCAGTTATAAGTGACTCAGAACTCAAGTGATCATACACATACCAGGACAAGACGACCGGCCGAAGTCATAAGGGTGGTCATATGGACTGAGGTCATAAGCTAACCCACGATCGCGAATCATACCTGCGACTCGCGTGCTGACTCGATATAATAAGCTAACCCACGATCGTGCATCATACCTACGACTCGTGTGCTGACTCGATATAAAGCTCCCCACGATCGTGAATCATACCTGTGACTCGTGTGCTGACTCGATATACTAAATATAAAGCTCCCCACGATCGCGAATCATACCTGCGACTCGTGTGCTGACTTGACATACTAAATATAAAGCTCCCCACGATCGCGAATCATACCTGCGACTCGTGTGCTGACTTGACATACTAAATATAAAGCTCCCCACGATCGCGAATCATACCTGCGACTCGTGTGCTGATTCATATATATAATTAACATAAAGCTCCCTACAATCGCGAATGATACCTGCGACTCGTGTGCTGACTCATATATATATAATTAACACAAATCTCCCCTCGATCGCGAATCATGCCTGCGACTCGAGTGCTGACACATTTCCACACATTTAAATCCACTTTTTTTTTTATTAAGAACAATAGTTTTCTCATGGAAAATAGTAAAATCCGTATTAAAAGAAGCATGAAATTCGAAATCATTTGTTTTTGAAACTCATTTGTCAAATTTAATGGTATTCCTCGATACAACCTAATCCAGGTACACATATATTTACAACGGAAACAAATTCTCTTTAGAAGGATAACAGTATGAACTCCAGCTTTCTTTTAAACATTTAGTTACGTTTTCGGTCATATTAACAGTTCAATGATACAGGCAGGGTTACAGGTACACACATAAAGCATGCTAGTGGGTCCTAAACTACCCGGACATGGCATAATAGTAGCTACGCACGGACTCCCATCACCTCGTGCGAACGTAGCCCCCGAAGATAATAGCATGTAGTGAATTAATTCACCTAGGGGGACGATTCCCCCTCACAAAGTTAGAAAGGAAACTTACCTCGCTCCAAAATTCCAACACCGGCTTCCAATCCCTTCTGATGACCCCAACGCACGCACCACGCTCCGAAACTACCACATAAATGACAAAACAACGAAAAATCATCCTAATACTCACAACAAATTCAGATTATATACTTCCCAACCCCGCTCAGTGAAATGACCAAAATGCCATCGGGCCCACGTACCCGGAATCTAAAATTTCTTGAAGGTACGTTCTACCCATAGCCTTACTAACTCAAATATATAATTTAATCAAATATGCACGCTCAATTCGTGGCTAAAATCCAAATTCCCAAAATTCTAGGTTTCTTTCAAATTTTCCCAATTTTCCTACCAATTTCACATCAAAACCATGTAATAACTTTGTATTAATCTTATAAATGAGTAGAATCCTCTTACCTCTGAAGCTTGATGAAAACCCTCTTGAAAAGCTCTCCAAATTCGTCCATAGCTTTTTAAAAATGAAAGAGGATTGCCAAAAATCCCGTTTTAAACAACACTACCCAGATCTTTCCTCTCCGCGATCGCGGGAATGCCTTCGCGATCGCGTAGGCCAACCAGCAGCCCTCCAAATTCCTTCACCGCGATCGCAGCTCCCCGCATGCGATCGCACAAGCCTGCCCAGCCCTTCTTCGAGATCGCACACCAGCACCCGCGATCGCGTAGGCCAAAATCTTCAACCCTCAATTTCTTCTCTGCGATCACACAGCTAAGGCTGCAATCGCATAGAACACCAGCAGCACCAGAAACCAGCAATAGCAAATCACTCTGAAATGACCCGAAACCACCTCGTAGCACACCTGAGACCCCCGGGACCCCGTCCAAACACACGACTCAATCCCATAACATGACACGGACTTGTTCGAGCCCTCAAATCACATCAAACAATTCCGAAATCCTAAATCGCACTCAAATCCAATTCTTTAAGAACTTAGAATTTCAAACTTCTACATCCGATGCCGAAACCTATCAAATCACGTCAGATTGACCTTAAATTTGCGCACAAGCCATATTCAACATTATAGACCTGCTCCAACTTCTGGAATCGCATTCCGACCTCGATATCAAAACATCCACTTCCGGCCGGATTCCTCGAAAACCTTCAAATTCCTATCTTTAGCCAAATGACTTCAAAATGACCTTCGGACATCCGAATTTACTTACGATCGCGCTCCCAACTCCAGAATCACCATACGGAGTTATTCCAAGACTCGGAATCCCAAACGGACATCAAACTCACTGATATGCCCTCCAACCCCAAATTCATGAAATCCTTCTAAAATGCTAACTTCCATAATATACGCCGAAACGCTCCCGGGTTATCCAAAATCCGATCCGAAAATACACCCACGTCCGAAATCATCATACAAACCTGATGGAACCTTCAAATCCTGATTCGGAGATTGTTTACTCAAAATTCCAATCTTAGTTGATTTCTCCAACTTAAGGCTTCTGAAATGAGAATATTTTTTCCAAATCAATTCTAAACTTCCTGGAATTCATTTCCGACCACGCCCACGGGTCATAATACCTAAAACGGAGCGGCTCACAACATCAAACCGCTGAACGATGCACTAGAGCTCAAAACGACCGATCGGGTCGTTACATTATCCCCCACTTAAATCGACGTCCGTCCTCGAACGTGCTAAGAACTGCTTTGGAGCTTCCTGAAATCACTGTTTAACATCTCGAGCACTTTCCCGTGCTACCACAACCCAGTCGAGCACAATAGCTTGATCAAACTTGGAGATTTCTGCTTTATTCATATAATAAGCTCAGAATTCCTTCAAAACACTTGAAATTTCTCTAGCCATGCCTAGTTTCAATATATATAAGCACTGCATCAACTAGCACTCGCTATACCAGATCATAAATGCATTCCTTTGCTGAATAGGCACCAAGCACTGCATAACTCATCGTCTGGCCACAATGACACTCCCTGAACCTTATTAGCCAAGGTCAACAATTTCGAGGCTCCTGATGCACCACATAATAATTATACAGACATTTTGCTATAATGCTGGCGATACAACCACAATGGAGGGAATGCACAGAAATTCACACTCAACTGGAGAGTTAACAAATCCTTGAATACCTCATCTTGACCAGAATCTTCACTTTCATTATGAACTTGAATGATGGTATTTGTTCTTTATTATACACTTCACATAACCTCATCGTACTGACCCCTGGTCTGATAATCTCGTCTCACCCCGTACGAACTTCTCAAATAGCAAGTCACCCCAAACATGGCTAACAGCCTCATATGATACCACATCGCGCCAATAGGCCATAACTCGAACATGATAATAAGAAACGACTCAGGATGGAATTATTCAGCTCACGCAATTAATATGAGTTCTTACCAGGAAATAGGAATTAAAACATAAGAAAATAAATATAGGAACCTTACTCATCATGACACTGTTGCGGCGTGCAACCCGATCCAAATAACATACCCGTGGCGGTGTGCCACCCGATCCCAAACAACATCACCGTGGCGGCGTGCCACCCGAACCAAATAACATAAAACTCACGTAAGGAAATATATACAGAGCTGATTTGCTCACTATTACAATTTACTGAATGTCGATCATAAGCGCGCTAAGTGCATAATGCCATCCTGGGGAGACTGATAAAGCCGTAGGCTATAAAACTCAAGCACAACTGAGGTGCGATATATATATATATACTCTGGATCTCAAGAGCTGCCCTGATCACATAACATCCCCGCTACGCGGGACCTCAACACATGAAAAATTATCAAGCCGTTTCACGACTAGTACGGCACAATCACAATAACATATAAATTCGACAAAGGCGGAACAACACCCGTTGTTCTAATATCTTTCCATGAAAAGATGCTCTACTGAAAGGAACATGCCTGGCTCACACGAAGCCCATAATCAAAATCCATCCACAAACATCGAGCCACCTTGCTCGCACCAAACTTAGCTATTAGCTTTTACCTGGGTCCACATTAACCCTACTTTTTCTCATAATACACAAGAACAACCGTCATCACCGGGACTAACACCCCAAAATCCATAATCAACTGAACCGAACGCCCTCCAGGCATAAATTCTCGATTGAGCCATATTGCACTTCTTCATACTCAGTCCAAATCTGAAATCCATTAAGTGACCACAGGTCACACTTTATACAATCTTTTCGCGGTCATGCTTCCACGACCTTCCACAAAAGGCAACAAGTATGCCCATCCATAACATCGACCACACTAAGGCCGAAAATCACATCAAGAACCCATGACCAGGGTACAAAGCCTCTTTCACCGAATATCAATCTCAAGTGACACTGAATATAATACCAGCTTACACTGAACTTTCGAATCACTTTGTCTTGCTCTTCCGAGCTCATGACATCCTTATAAACATCGGACCTGATTCTCGATTCTTACTTCCATGTACATACTGCTTCCTGCACTTAACATACCAACATGAGGTAGCGCAAGAATTCCATCATAATTTTCGAACCAATAATAGGGTGAACACTTCATCATATAAAAACTTTTTACTTAACTCAATTAAAGAGTACCATCTCAACACACGAGTAATTTCCCATTATCACCCAATCATGCAAATCTTAACTGGTAGTCTATACCACCATAACCTTTCTGGGGTCCGCCTATACCTGACAGGCCAAAGCACTCAATTGCTCCCACATAAAATCCGCTACAACGGCCGACAAGCCCCGCACACACCGGCACCAACCACATGCATAACCAAATCACATCAAAGGAACCTATCACTGCCGCAAATGTACCATTTCAACCATGGCTAATCAATCTACCTTCTTTTAATCATCATAAATTGCCTCAGGAACAACAACAACTTTCTTTAACCCATAGCAAACTCAACCGTCACTCATCCCGAGTCACCTTGATTCACGAGACTACGCGGCCCAAATCTCGCAACCCGTCTCATACCCTTCTGGTAATTCTTTTCTTCAATCCAGAGTCTATTTCTCTCACTCCTCCAATATCATCTTGTATACTGAAACATATCATAAGACATTCAAACCGACCTGATTCCTCTCAGAGATTACCCTGCAAAAAATTCGATTCCCAATCATACTGCTGCCTGAAATCCTTAATTGCCCCATTCTTTAACTTTTGAACTCACTAGGACCGCTATTGAGAGTCACCCACTCTGACTGGCCCCGAATACAATCAATCCCCAAGGCTCTCCTAGCACAGGAACACCTTTTTTTTCAATGAAATACGGGACTGAGTCGCTATCCTTCCAACTCGCCCATGCGTTAAGAAAAAATCTGAATCTTCCAAAGCCCAATCCCTGACCTGACAGGACAAAATTTTGTACATGTTCATCAAATCCCTCGCACAATTACCATTTTACTCCTTTTTCCTTAGCTGAAACAACCTGCCAACACGCTGACAATTGCAACCCTATGAGAAGACAACCCTACAGCCCTACTACAGATGGTGGGACTCCCCTACTTAGCCCGAAGCCACTCTTTGTACCACTCTAGACCCTGCTGAGATCCTTTCTCCTTTGTTAACACGATCCCTACCAACTATATTCTTCAACACTTCTTCTCGATACTCTGACCCCACGCAATCGAAGAAACCATAGCACCGCCGAACCTAACACATTCCTTCCGATCGATGACGACGACTGCACGTCACAGGTGCATATCCCACCTCACTTGAAGACACCCAGTCTTACTACTTTATCAACTCCAACCAGACCATTCAGAATCCAAATTCCTTTCCTCTACCGGAACTAAAACACCGAAATCTCGAAATCAAACTCTAAGAAGACCTTCCTTCAACCATTCATCACCACCAACGTACGGTCAAGCTATCTATCATCATATCAACACCGCGCGACAATAAATTACAAACATCATCACTACCTAAGCACAGCCTTAAGGCTCCCAGAAACACAACTACTGAGCTGATACAACTTATCACCCTTTCACAGGGCCATAATAACAACCACGACCATTTACACATGGAAGCATCTCGAATTACATTCGTAGCACCATTTCCATTCCTCAAATTCCTGATCCGTAGCAAGCGCTTTGCGGCGAGTAAGATTGAGTAGGAATGAACATAGGCATAAGCCTCAAAGGAAATCAACTCACACGATGAAGAATCAAGAAGGGAAGTACTCCTAACAGCCCTGTAGCCTCGTGAAGATAAATACAGACGTCTCTGCACCGATCCGCAAGACTCTACTAGACTTGGTCATGACTCGTGAGACCAACGTGAACCTAGCGCTCTGATACCATGTTGTCACGAACCAAAATCCGTAAGGTCGTGATGGCGCCGGACACAAGGTCAGGCAAGCCAAAACATTAATTAATACAAATAACTTTCCAGTTTTAACATTTTCGAAATCGTTACCTTTTCTTGCATTTCATAATCTAATAAATAAATTTTAGCAAACTTAAATACGGCAACACATCAATTAAATTTAATGAAATAAATCCCAACACATCCCCAGTACCCGGTGTCACAAGTACATGAGCAACTTCTAAGAATTTTACAAATATTACAAAGCCTGTCCGAAATACAACTTGACAAGGAAATTAAAATAAACAGATACAATATGAAGGTGACTTTGTCAGTTGCGGATCGCCTCCGGAAGATGTAGCTCGCCTAAGTCTCTGAATCCTCCACATTAGCTTTGAAAGTAAATGTGCAATAAGATGCACAGCAAGTGTAGCATGAGTACAAAAACAACGTGTACTCAGTAAGCCGCCCGCCTAACCTCAGAGAGGTAGTGATGAGGGGGAAAATTAGACTCTTACTAAGGTCCGACAATACAACATGTGGCAGTATATGATGAAATACAATGGACATGAAAGATAGTGAGCAACAAATACATAGCAAATAACGAAATCCAGCTAATAACTGAAAAAGGAACAACAAGTACCAAAATCTCCTCTTAACCAATACCTGACACTCCAGTTACAAGTGACTCAGAATTCAAGTGATCATACACATACCAGGACAAGATGACCGGCCGGATTCATAAGTGTGGTCATAGGGACTGAGGTCATAAGCTAACCCACGATCGCGAATCATACATGTGACTCGCGTGCTGACTCGATATAATAAGCTAACCCACAATTGCACATCATACATGCGACTCGTGTGCTGACTCGATATAAAGCTCCCCACGGCCACGAATCATACCTGCGACTCGTGTGCTGACTCGATATACTAAATATAATGCTCCCCATGATCGCGAATCATACCTGCGACTCGTGTGCTGACTCATATATATAATTAACATAAAGCTCCCGACGATTGCGAATCATACCTGCGACTCGTGTGCTGACTCATATATATATAATTAACATAAAGCTCCCCTCGATCGCGAATCATGATTGCGACTCGAGTGCTGACACATTTCCACACATTTAAATCCACTTTTTTTTTATCAAGCACAATAGTTTTCTCATGGAAAATAGTAAAATCCGTATTAAAAGAAGCATGAAACATAGGTTTCGAAATCATTTGTTTTTGAAACTCATGTGTCAAATTTAATGGTATTCCTCGATACAACCTAATCCAGGTACACATATATTTACAGCGGAAAAAAATTCTCTTTAGAAGGATAACAGTATGAACTCAGCTTTCTTTTAAACATTTAATTACGTTTTCGGTCATATTAACAGTTCAATGATACAGGAATGGTTACAGGTACACACATAATGCATGCTAGTGGGTTCTAAACTAACCGGACATGGCATAATAGTATCTACGCACGGACTCCCGTCACCTCGTGCTAACGTAGCCCCCGAAGATAATAGCATGTAGTGAATTAATTCACCTAGGGGGACGATTCCCCCTCATAAAGTTAGAAAGGAAACTTACCTCGCTCCAAAATTCCAACACCGGCTTCCAATCCCTTCCGATGACCCCAACAGACGCACCACGCTCCGAAACTACCACATAAATGACAAAGCAATGAAAATTCATCCTAATACTCACAACAAATGCAAATTATATACTTCCCAACCCCGCTTAGTGAAATGACCAAAATGCCCTCGGTGAAATCATGTAATAACTTTGTATTAATCTTAGAAATGAGTAGAATCCTCTTACCTCTGAAGCTTGATGAAATCCCTCTTGAAAAGCTCTCCAAATTCGTCCATAGCTTTTGAAAATGAAAGAGGATTGCCAAAAATCCCGTTTTAGACAACACTGCCCTGATCTTTCCTCTCCGCGATCGCGTAGGCCAACCAGTAGCCCTCCAAATTCCTTCACCGCGATCGCAGCTCCCCGCATGCGATCACACAAGCCTGCCCAGCCCTTCACCGCGATCGCACACCAGCACCCCCGATCGCGTAGGCCAAAATCTTCGCCCCTCAATTTCTTCTCCGCGATCACACAGTTAAGGTTGCGATCGCATAGAATACCAGTGGCACCAGACACCAGCAACATCAAATCACTCTGAAATGACCCGAAACCACCCCGAAACACACCCAAGACCCCTGGGACCCCGTCCAAACACACGACTCAGTCCCATAACATGACACGGACTTGATCGATCCCTCAAATCACATCAAACAACGCCGAAATCATGAATAGCACTCAAATCCAATTCTTTAAGAACTTAGAATTTCAAACTTCTACATCTGATGCCGAAACCTATCAAATCACGTCCGATTGACCTCAAATTTTGCGTACAAGCCATATTCAACATTACTGTCCTGCTCCAACTTCCGGAATTGCATTCCGACCTCGATATCAAAACTTTCACTTCCGGTCGGATTCCTCAAAAACCTACAAATTTCTATCTTTAGCCAAATGACTTCAAAATGACCTCCGGACATCCGAATTTACTTCCGATCGCGCTCCCAACTCCAGAATCACCATACGGAGCTATTCCAAGACTCGGAATCCCAAACGGACATCAATCTCACTGATATGCCCTCCAACCCCAAATTCATGAAATCCTTCTAAAATGCTAACTTCCATAATATACGCTGAAACGCTCCTGGGTTATCCAAAACCCGATCCGGACATACACCCAAGTCCGAAATCATCATACGAACCTGCTGGAACCTTCAAATCCTGATTCGGAGATCGTTTACTCAAAATTCAATCTTAGTTGATTTCTCCAACTTAAGGCTTCTAAAATGAGAATTTTCTTTCCAAAACAATTCTAAACTTCCTGGAATTCAATTCCGACCACGCCCACGGGTCATAATACCTGAAACGGAGCTGCTCACGACATCAAACCGTTGAACGATGCACTATAGCTCAAAACGACAGGTCGGGTCGTTACATGTACTCTGTAAGTGCCGAGCCTAACCTCAACGAAATAGTGACAAGGCTAAAGCGGGGCAGTTATAATAACCTGTACACAGTAGTAATAATAATAACAAGGAAGGAAAGCATGAAATGGAAATAAAGCAATTAATTTGTGGAAATGAACTCGAACCTCACTATCAGGAAGCCTGAATAACAATTGTCGTGATCTCATATGAAAATGCTGAAATCAACACAATAACAACAACAAGTACAACACACACAATCCCTTACAGCCACAACCTGATCCCACCATATCATTCTTTCTTAATATCACACACCACGTATACAATCCGTTGCAGCATGCAACCCGATCCCACCATATCATTATTTATCAACATAAAGTATCCTCCCTTATTCCACTGTTTCAATTATATATCTTTCAATTTTCATTGCGGCATGAAAACCGATCCCAAAACACTTCCAATTAGCATAAAGAATCCAATAACTCAATTTACAAGACTTTCTACATCAAAGAGTACAAGTACAAGGCAATTAAGGACCACATAATAATCAAACAATCTTCAAAATTTGAAGTCTCTACTTTACATGTTTATCGGTGTCTAGCAAACTCAACGACTCATGCAAATGAAACTACGTCTTAGAATGCAACAAATATTACTAAAATAATAGGACAAGTAAAGCATGTGACAGTCGAAGAGAGCAAGTAAAACCATTAAAAGCAACTAGCAATTAAGCACGGAGTCATGGAAGGGACGAACAATATAATACAAGAATAAATAAATTACAATTAACAATTATGGCATAGAATTCAAATAAAGCATCAAACAATTAATGTATGGAATAAGATAATTCATAAAATAACAAGAAACATGGAAACAAATATCTTGACGACGTATATACACTCGTCACCTCGCATATACATCATTTTCTCACATAATCCACACAACACATAGTCCAAATATTTCTAATTCCATAAAGTCAAGGCTAGATCCAACACTTACCTCACTACACAATCAAATCAAAGCTCAACCGGGGCCTTTCCTCTAACATTCGCCTCCAAACCAATCGAATCTAACCAAGTATAGTTCAAACAATTCAAAATAAGTTTTAGAAACTACCCACGGGTGAAAAAGTTCGATCTTTAAAGATTTTGGAAAAAGTCAACAAACATCAACCCCGGCTCGCTTGGTCAAAACCCAAGATTCGGACCAAAACCAAATCACCCGTTCACCCATGATCCCGATTATGTGATTAATTTAAAAATCCAACCTCAATTTTAGATCTAAATCTGAATTTCTCAAAATCCCCAATTTCTACCTAATTCCCTAATTTCTACCATGAAAAAGCATAGATTAAATGTTAGAAATCAATGGGTGTTTATGGAAATGGAATAAACAAGTTAAAATCTACTAACTTATGAAGTTGGGATGAAATTTCTCTTCAGAATGGCCTCTAGGCTGAGCTCAAACTTGGAAATTGTGAAAAATAGGTTAAATCTCGACTTCGGGACATGTAAGCCACTGGGCGTCAGGCCTTCTTTGCATTCACGAAGGGCCTGATACATTCGTGATTCACAGCAGCCAGAATGGGCTACGCGTTCGCGACATTCCTCACATATTCACTAAGGCTTCACCCCCGACCCCCACCCCCCACCCCGGCTTTTGCGTTCGTGAGTCAGGGCTCGCATTCACGTAGAGTAACAGTCAAGTTCCTTCCCAGGCCCCCCTAATCCTACACATTCGCGAGAGGCTGGTCGCGTTCGTTAACGGTGATCCCTCTAATGCTTCACTTCACAACCTATCCATCACGTTCGAGATGCAGAAATCCACCCCTAGCCCATGTTACCGTTTGCGATCGTGAGCAACTTTACGATCGCGAAGAACAACACACCAGACATCAGCAACAACGCAAACCAGCAACCTTCTAAGTCCAAAAATCACCCATAGCCTATCCGAAAACTCAGTCGAGCCAATTGGGCTCCAAATGAAACATGCAAACAAGTGTGATAACATCATACAAACTCGCTCACGTGATCAAAACACCAAAATAACACCTTGAACCACGAATCATACATTAAAATGCATGAATTTTTTTTATGAAACTTACAAACATTAAAATTTACAACTGAGCGCCTGAATCATGTTAAATCAACTCCGTTTTGAACCAAATTTGCAGACATGTCAATAAGAGTAAAATGAAACTATACCAAGTCCTGAAACCGAAATCGGAACCTGGTAGCTATAACGCCAACCTACGGTCAAGCTTCAAAATTCTTTAAACCTTCAAATTACTAGTTTTCAACAAATCACATTAAATCAAGTTAGGGACATCTGAATTCAATTCCGGGAATACACCCAAGTCCAAAATCACGATACGGATCCCCTGGGACCATAAAAATACTAATCGGGTTTCGTTTACACAAAATTTTGATCGTAGTCGACTCATATCATTTTTATGGCAAAAATTTACATTTTCTTCAATTCATCACTTAAAGATTTTCCGGAAAAAGACACCGGCTTCGCATGCAAATTGTAAACTCTAAATGGATCTAATTGTGGTTTTAGAACACAAAAATAATGGCTAAAACTCAAAAAGACCTATCAGGTCATCACATTCTCTACCTCTAAAACAAGCGATCGTCTTCGAACGGACATAGAAAGGTACCTGGACTGGTGAAAAGGTGTGGGTATCTACCCCGCATGTCAGACTAGGGCTCCCATGTGACTGCCTTGATCGGCTGACCTCTCCACTGCTCTCTAACAGATGGATAACTCTTGGACCTCAACTTCTGAATATGTCGTGCTAGAGTGGCCACCGGCTCCTCCTCATAAGTCAAATCCTTGTCCGATTGGACTAAGCTGAAATTTAATACATGGGATGGATCATCGTGATAGTTCCTGAGCTTGAAGACATGGAACACCGAGTGAACTGCTGATAATCTAGGGGTAGTCCAAGCTTGTAGTCTACCTCACCGACTCTCTCAAGAATCTCAAAGGATCTGATATACCTAGATCTCAACTTGCCCTTCTTTTGGAACCTCATCATACCCTTCATGAGTGAAAACCCGAAGCAAAACCCTCTCTCTAACTATGAATGAAACATCACGAACACTACGATCAGCATAACTCTTCTGCCTAGACTAAGTTGTGCCAAGTCGATCCTGAATCATCTTGACCTTTTCCAAAGCATCCTGAACCAAATCGGTACTTAACAACCGAGCCTCTCCCAGCTCAAACCAACCAACTGGCGAATGGAACTGCCTCCCGTATAATGCCTCATAGGGAGCCATCTGAATACTCGATTGGTAGATGTTGTTGTAGGAAAACTCCGCAAGCACCAAGAGCTGATCCCAAGAACCCTCGAAATCCATAACGTAGACGTCAAGCATATCCTCTAATATCTGAATGGTGCGCTCGGACTACCCATTCGTCTGGGGTGAAATGATGTACTTAACTCAACTCTTGTTCCTAAATCACGATCTACGGACCTCCAAAAGTGCGATGTGAACTGCGTACCTTGATAATAAATGATGGACAGCGGCACATAGTGAAGATGAACGATCTCGCGGATATAGATCTCTATCAACCGCTCTGAAGAATAGGTAACAGCTACTGGAATGAAATATGCCGACTTGATCAACCTGTCCATAATGACCCTTACTTTGTCGAATTTTTTCGAAGTCCATGGGAGCCTAACAATGAAATCCATGGTAATACCCTCCCACTTATACTAAGGAATCTCAAGCTTCTAAAGCAAATCGCCAGGCCTCTGATGCTCATACTTTACTTGCTGACAATTCAAACACCGGCCACATATGCAACTATATCCTTCTTTATTCTTCTCCACCAATAATGCTGCCTCAAATCCTGATACATCTTGGTGGCACCAGGATTATTTGAATACCGCAAACTGTGGGCCTCCTCAAGAATCAATCACGAAGTCCATCCACATTAGGCACACAAATCCGACCCTGCATCTGCAACACCCCATCATATCCAATAGTAACCTGCTTAGCACCACTGCGTCGCAATGTGTCCTTAAGTACAACAAAATGGGGGTATTCATACTAACATTCTCTGATGCGCTCATACAAAGAAGACCAAGAGACCGTGCAAGCTAGAACACGACTAGGCTCTGAAACATTTAACATCATGAACTGATTGGCCAAGGCCTGAACATCTGACGCTAGCAGCCTCTCATCAACTGGAATATACACAAGGCTACCCATACTCGCAACCTTTTCACTCAAGGCATCGGCCACCACATTGGACTTCCCGGGATGATACAAAATTGTGATATCATAGTCTTTCAACAGCTCCAACAACCTCTATTGCCTCAAGTTGAGATCCTTTTGCTTGAACAAATACTGTAGACTCCGATGATCCATGAATACTGCACACGACACAGCATAGAGATAATGCCTCCAAATTTTCAATGCATGAACAATGGCTGCCAACTCTAAGTCATGAACAAGGAAATGTTTCTCATGAACCTTCAACTGCCGTGACGCATATGCAATCACACTTCCATACTACGTCAATACTACACCGAGCCCAACAAGCGATGCATCATAATACACCGTGTTGAACCTGTGGGCAAC
This sequence comes from Nicotiana knightiana, assembly GCA_005239525.1. Taxonomy (NCBI): domain Eukaryota; kingdom Viridiplantae; phylum Streptophyta; class Magnoliopsida; order Solanales; family Solanaceae; genus Nicotiana; species Nicotiana knightiana. The sequence continues at coordinate 245,337 of ML401897.1, forward strand.
ACCAAGACTGACAATGTGGTCAAGTCAGTCTTGAGCTTCTAAAACCTTAACTCACGCTCATCAGACCACCTGAATGGAGCACCCTTATTGGTCAATCTAGTCAATGGGGCTTCTATAGATGAAAAATCATTCACGAACCAGCGATAACAACCCACCAAACCTAAGAAACTCCAAATTTCTGAAGCTGAAGTAGGTCTAGGACAGTTCTGAACCGCCTCAATCTTCTTAGGATCCACTTTTACGCCCTCGGCTGATACAACATGCCCCAGAAAGGCGACCGAGTCTAACCAAAACTCACACTTTGAAAACTTGGCATATAATTGACTATCTCTTAGTGTCTGAGTTACAACTCGATGATGATGCTCATGCTCCTCTCGACTACGGGAGTAGATCAAAATATCAACAGTGAATAAAGTCTCAAAAAATCAAAACAGGGCTTAAATACTCGGTTCATCAAATCCATAAATGTTGTTTGGGCATTTGTCAATCCAAATGACATCACTAGGAACACATAATGCCCATATCGAGTCCGAAAAGCTATCTTAGGGACATTTGATTCCCTAATCTCAACTGATGATAGCCAAATCTCAAATCGATCTTCTTAAATACTTTGGCACCATGTAGCTGATCAAATAAGCCATCAATTCTCGACAACGGATACTTGTTCTTGATAGTGACTTTTGCCATAAGTCCTACCAAGAGGAATAGACCGTCTTGAAGCACTAGAGTGGATATGAATCCCTCCGGGACATGAGCTTGTCCGACGGGTACAGTCTGAGCTAGGATCTCGTCCTAATGATAAATTTGAGGCTCCACTATGGATGTTGCTGCTCGAGCTCTAGGCTAAGCTCTGCCTCTGCCTCTGCCTCGGTTTCTACCCCTGGTAATAGCTGCAACAAGGGGCTCTGGCTCTTACCCGACTATAGATGTTATGAGTGTTCTCACCATCTATGAGGGAGAAAGAATGGAATGATTCAAACATCATTGATAGAACAAAATCGCCCAATAGGGAAAGAAAGAAGTGAAATTTTTGCCTAAAACTCCATAGCCTCTGGAAGATAAGTACAGACGTCTCTGTACCGATCCTTCAGCCTCTACTAAGCTTGCTCATGACTCATGAGACCTAGGTAACCTAGTGCTTTGATACCAACTTGTCATGACCTGGAATCCCAACCTCGGGGTCATGATGGCACCTAACATCTTCTTTCTAGGCAAGTTGATGTGAAACGGAAAATTAACTAATTTTAACAATTTATAACAAGATATTAAAAATGAAAACGATATAAGTCTAAAGTATAGTAAAATAATACTGAACAGCGAAGTTTAAACATAACCCAAAAGATGGTGTCACGAGTACATGAACATCTAGAGTGCTACAAACATAGTCTGAATAAAATACATTGTTTTGAAACTCAAAAAAACAGTAAAGATAGGAGGGAAGGGGACTTCAGGGCTTCGGACGCCATGCAACTGTACCTCAAGTCTCTGTCAGTGACAGAATCCGAGCAAAAACTACTAAACGCCACTAGGACCAACTCCGGTATCTGCACAAGAAGTGTAAAGTGCTGTATGAGTACAAATGACCCCATGTACGCTGTAAGTGTCGAGCCTAACATCGACGAAGTAGTGACGAGGCTAAAGCGGACCAATTACAATAACTTTTAAGCAGTAATAATAATAATAATAATAATAATAATAATAATAATAATAATAATAATAATAATAATAATAATAATAATAATAATAATAATATAATAATAATAATAATAATAATAATAATAATAATAATAATAATAATAACAGGGAAGGAAAAGCAGGAAATGGAAATATATCAATTAATTTGTGGAAATGAACTTGAACCTCTCAATCAGGAAGCCAAGTATAACCACTGTCATAATCTCATATAAAAATGTTGAAACCAACACAACAACAACAACAACAAGTACAACACACACAATCCTTTGTGATGCACCTTCTAAGGAACTTCTGATAGTAATAGTAAAATGAACCTATGCCAAGTCCCGGAACCGAAATCCGAACCCGATAGCTATAAAGTCAACATACGGTCATACTTCAAAATTCTTTAAACCTTCAAATTATTAATTTTCAACAAATCACATTAAATCAAGTTAGGGACTTCCGAATTCAATTCTGGGCATATTGATTCGGGTCCGTTTATACAAAATGTTGACCGTAGTCAATTCAAATCATTTTAAGGTAAAATTCATATTTTATTCAATTTATCACATAAAGACTTTTCGGAAAAGACATGGGCTATGCACGCAAATCAAGGAATGCTAAACGGAGCTAATCAAGGTCTCGGAACATGGAAATAAAGACTAAAACTCAAAATGATCTATCGGGTCATCACATTCTCCACCTCTAAAACACACTATCATTCTCAAACAGATATAGAAAGGTACCTGGACTGGTGAAAAAGGTGTGGGTATCTACTCCGCATGTCAGTCTCGGACTCCCACGTGGCTGCCTCGATCGGTTGACCTCTCCATTACACTCTAACAGAAGGATAACTCTTAGACCTCAACTTCTGGTCCTACCATGCTAGGATGACCACCGGCTCCTCCTCGTAAGCCAAATCCTTGTCTAATTGAACTGAGCTGAAATCTAACACATGGGATGGATTACGTTGATACTTCTGGAGCATTGAGACATCAAACATCGGGTGAACTGCTGATAAGCTAGGTGGCAGTGCAAGCTTGTAGGCCATCTCTCCAGCTCTTTCAAGAATCTCAAACGGCCTGATATACGTAGGGCTCAACTTGTCCTTCTATACAAACCTCAACACACCCTTCATTGGTAAAACCCAAAGCAAAACCCTTTCTCCAACCATGAATGCAACATCATGACTCTACGATCGGCATAACTCTTCTGCCTAGATAGAGATGTGCGAAGTCGATCCTAAATCATCTTGACCTCCTCTAAGGCATCCTGAACCAAATCGGTACCTAACAATCGAGCCTCTCTCGGCTCAAACCAACCAACTGGCGAACGACATTGCCTCCCGTATAATGCCTCATAGTGAGCCATCTGAATACTCGATTGGTATATGTTCTTGTAGGAAAACTCCGCAAGAGGCAAGAACTGATCCCAAGAACCCCTCGAAATCCACAACGCAGGCGCGAAGCATATCCTACAATATCTGAATGGTGCGCTCGAACTGCCTGTCTGACTAGGGTGAAATGTTGTACTCGACTTAACCTGTGTGCCTAACTCAAGTTGTACGGCTCTCTAGAAGTGTGATATGAACTGCGTACCCTGATTAGAAATGATGGTCACCGGCACATAGAAGATGAAAGTTCTTGCGAATATAAACCTCACCAAATCACTCTGAAGAATAGGAATTGCTACTAGAATGAAATGTGCCGACTTGGTCAACCTGTCCACAATGACCCATAATGCATCAAATTTCTTCGAAGTCCTTGGGATCCCAAAAATTAAATCCATGGTAATATGCTTCCACTTCTACTCAGGAATCTAAAGCTTCTGAAGCAAACCGCCAGGCCTCCGATGCTCGTACTTTACTTGTTAATTTAAACACCGACATATGAAACTATATCATTCTTCATTCTTCTACACCAATAATGCTGCCTCAAATCCTGATACATCTTGGCGGTACCCGGATGAATGGAATACCGCGAATTGTGGGCCTTCTCAAAATAAACTCACGAAGCCCATCCACGTTGGGCACACGAATCCGAACCTGCATTCGCAACACCCCATCATCTCCAATTGTAACATGCTTGTCACCAACGTGCCGCACCTGTCCTTAAGGACAAGTAAATAGGGGTCTTCATACTGACGCTCTCTGATGCACTCATACAAAGAACACCATAGATACTGGAAGCTAGAACACGACTAGGTTCTGAAACATCTAACCTCGTGAACTGATTGGCTAAGTCCTGAACATATGATGCTAGCGGTCTCTTGCTAATTGTAATATACGCAAGGATACCCATACTCCCAGTCTTTCCACTCAAGGCATCATCCATCACAATGGTCCTCCCGGGATGATACAAAATGGTGATATGGTAGTCTTTCAAAGCTCCAACCACCTCTGTTGCCTCAAGTTGAAATCCTTTTGCTTGAACAAATACTGTAGACTCTGATGATCTGTGCATACCTCACACGACACGCCGTAGAGGTAATGCCTCCAAATCATTAGTGCAAGAACAATATCTGCGATCTCTAAGTCGTGAACAGGGTAATTCTTGTCATGAACCTTCAACTGCCACGACGCATGTGCAATCACCCTATCATCCTTCATCAACACTACACCGAGCCTAACACGCGATTCATCAACCATTTGCAGCATGCAACCCGATCCCACCATATAATTTTTTATCAATATCAAGTACCATGTATACAATCCATTGCATTGTGCAACCCGGTCCCACTATATCATCATTTATCAACATCAAGTATCCGTATACAAACCGTTGTGACGCTGTCACGACCCAGAATTTCCACCTTCGGGGCCGTGATGGCGCCTAACATTTCACTTACTAGGCAAGCAAATGTTAAAACAATTTACTTTTTTTAACAACTTAAATGATAACATTAATATAGAACTGAAATAACTGAATATTCCAAGAGTAAATGCGGAATAAGCACAAGTCAAACATCTTTTACAAATCCCGGAGCCTGGTGTCACAAGGGCACGAGCTTCTAGAGTAATACACACAAGGGTCTGAAATAAATATAAGTTGTTTGAATGAAATTACACAGCAAAATAGAAAGAGGATGAGGACTCTAAGAGTTGTGGGTGCTGAACAACCGTACCTCAAGTCTCTGCAATGACCAATCCGAGCACGCTAATAATCGTCGATGGGACCGACGGCAGAATCTGCACAGTGTGAAGAGTGCAGTATCAATACAACCGACCCCATGTACTGGTAAGTGCCGAGCCTAACCTGATGAAGTAGTGAAGAGGCTAAGGCGAGTACCCTACACTAAAACCTGTACACAGTAACAGAATAATAGAAATATTGAATAGTATTAAACAGTCAACTGAAAATAATAAATACAGCCTCGAGAATAAGCCAGTGTCATCCAGAATTACCAATCTTTAATAGTCCAAATACCAATACCGGAAAAAACAACACAGCACAAAATAGGTTGTTGCAGTGCGCAATCCGATCCCACCAAACAACACAAAATCCTTCCTTATTTAACCTTACAATATCAACAACAATATATATATATATATATATATATATATATATATATGTTGCGGCGCACAACCCGATCCCACCATATATCAATGTAAGTATCATAATTTACCCTTATTTTACCATATCAATCCACCCTTATTCCATCTGTTGCGGCGCGCAACCCGATACCACCGTACAATATGAATTCACCCTTATTCCACCATATCAATCCACCCTTATTACACCTGTTAAAGCATGCAGTCTGATACCACCATATTAGTGCCAAACACTTAATGTACACAATCAAATCAACAGTTCAAACCACAACACCTTTATGATCAATAAATGTCAAACTTAACCAAAAAGGAAACCTTGTACAATATAAGAATCAACACAAGAAATACTACATAGCGAGACCAATCCAACAATTTACAATTAGAAGGTACAAACAAGTCAATTTAAGCAAATAGCAGGGATTTGTAAAACTATGAAAAGAGATAACATCATTAACATGAGAAGATATTGATTAACAAGTAGCAGTTAGGCATGGAAAGCATTTAGAGCATATAACAGTTAATACTGGAAAGGAAATAATGAAGGAAAAGCGGTAAATCAGGGAAAAAATATAATTCGGCGGCATATAAGCACTCGTCACCTTGCATATACGCTCACATGATATTCACAGAGCACATAGTCCAAGGGTTCCTAATTCTCTCAAGTCGAGGTTAGACACAACACTTACCTCACTCTGCATTCAATTCAAAGCTCTACCGGGGCCTTTCCCCTAGAATCCGTTTCCAAACCACTCGTATCTAGCCACAATTAACTCAATAACATCAAACATTGATTAAGGAATCAACTATAATGCATAAATTTTGATTTACTAAACTTTCTCCCAAAAAGTCAAAAATTAACCCCGGGCCCGCTTGGTCAAAACCCGAGGTTCGAACCAAAATTCATTTACCCATTCACCCCTAGCCTGATTATGTAATTAGTTTCGGAATCCGGCCCTAAATTGAGGTCTAAATTCCCAATTTGCAAATCCTCCCCCCCCCCCCCCCCCCCCCCCAGTTCTTCCTGAATCCCTAGTTTTCTACCATGGAAAAACAAAGATTAAGGCTAAGAATTAATGGGTGATGTTAGAAATGGAAGAAAATGGGTTAAAAAGTACAAACCTATGAATTGGTGTTGTGTTTTCTCCTCAAAATTGCACCTAGGACAAGCTTTAATGGATAGCTTATGAAAAAAAAGGAAGAATCCCATTTTTGAAATATTAAAAGGTTTGGGCGTCAGGCTTTCTTTGCGTTCGCGGAGGGCCTACCGCGTTCGCGAAAGGCAACGGCCAAAAGGCCTGCCCGTTTGCGAGTCCTACTACGCATTCGCGAAAGATACTCCCCCCTGACCTTCGCGTTCGTGAGCCAGTGCTTGTGTTCGCGTAGAAGAACGACTGTCCCCTCCCCCAGGTCTCGAATGCTACGCGTTCGCGAGATGCCGGTCGCGTTCGCGAAGGGTAAAGCCCCCACTGCTCCGTGTTCGTGACCCAGCTATCTCGTTCGCGAAGAATAAAATCCACCTAACCCCAGTTTACTCTTCGCGTTCGCGAAGGTACCTTCACGAACGCGAAGAAGGAAACTAGAAAACACTGAAGCTAAAGAAAAACCCAGATTTTCTAAATTCAATTCACCCCGTAGCCTATCCTAAACTCACCCGAGCCCTCGGAGCTCCAATCCAAACATGCATGCAAGTCCTAAAAAAACATACGAACTTGCTCGCGCGATAAAATCGCCAAAATAACACTTAGAACTTCGAATTGAACACCAAATCGAATGAAATTTTCAAGAAAGTTTTACAATTTATATTTTCACAACAGGGCGTCCGAATCACATCAAACCAACTCCGTTTCTCACCAAATTTCACAAAAAAAGTCATAAATATTATATTGGACCTGTATCGGGCTCCCGAACCAAAACACGGACCCGGTATAAAAAATACCTAACATTAATCAATTCTTAAAAATTATTAAACTTTCAGACTTTTAACTTTCAACAAAAATTCATGACTTGAACTAGGGACCTCCAAATTCGATTCCCGGCATACGCCCAGGTCCCATATTTCGGTACGGACACACTGGGACTATCAAAACACAGATCCAGATCTGTTTACTCAAAACGTTGAACGAAGTCAACTCAAATCAATTTTAAGGTAAAATTTCCTATTTTTATCGGTTTTTAACATATAAGCCTTCCGGGTCACTACCCGGACTGCGCACACAAATCGAGGAAGGCTAGAATCAAGTTTTAAAGGCTTCAAAACACAGAATTTGGCTCTAAAATATAAGATGACCTATTGGGTCATCACATTATCCACCTCTAAAATAACCGCTCATCCTCGAACGGACATAGAAAAGTACTTGAACTGGTGAAAAGGTGGGGATATCTGCTCCGCATATCTGAATCGGACTCCAGTTAGCTACCTCAACGGGATGACCTCTCCACTGCACTTGAACTGAAGGATAACTGTTCGATCTCAACTGACAAACCTGTCGGGCTAGAATAGCCACCGGCTCCTCCTCATAAGTCAAATCCTTGTCCAACTGTACAGTGCTGAAATCTAACACATGGGATGGATCACCGTGATACTTCCGGAGCATGGACAGATGGAGTACCGAATAAACTGCTGATAAACTAGGTGGGAACGCAAGTCTGTAGGCCACCTCTCTGACTCACTCAAGAATATCAAAAGGTCCGATGTACCTAAGGCTCAACTTGCCTTTCTTTCTGAATCTCATCACACCCTTCATGGGTGATAACCAGATTAAGACTCTCTCTCCGAGCATGAATGCAACATCACAAACTCTACGGTCGGTGTAACAATTTTGCCTGGACTGAGTTGTGCAAAGTCGATCCTCAATAATTTTGACCTTATTTAAGGCATGTTGTACTAAGTCTGTACCCAACAATCGAGCCTCCCCGGCTCAAACCATCCAACTGGAGATCGGCACCGTCTACCATATAATTCCTCATAGGGAGCCATCTGAATGCTCGACTGATAACTGTTGATGTACGCAAACTCAGCTAGCGGAAATAACTGATCCCACAAACCTCTGAAGTCTATAACACAAGCGTGAATCATATCATCCAATATCTGAATAGTGTGCTCGAACTGTCCATCCATCTGAGGATGAAATGTTGTGCTCAGCTTAACCTGCGTGCCCAACTCACATTGTACTGCTCTCTAGAAGTGTGAGGTGAATTGCGTGTTTCGATTAGAAATAATAGACATGGTCACACCATGAAGAGGGATGATCTCGCGAGCATAGATCTCTACCAACCGCTCTGAATAATAAGTAACTGCTACAGGAATGAAATGCGCTGACTTGGTCAGCCTATCCACAATGACCCAAACTACATCGAACTTCCTCCGAATCCGTGGGAGTCCAACAACGAAGTCCATAGTGATACGCTCCCACTTCTACTCAGGAATCTAACTTCTCAAGCAAACCACCAGGTCTCTGATGTTCATATTTTACCTGCTGACAATTTAGACACCGAGCTACATGTGCAACTATATCTTTCTTCATCCTCATCCACCAATAATGCTGCCGCAAGTCCTGATACATATTGGTTGCGCCTAGGTGAATAGAATACCGAGAACTGTGGGCCTCCTCAAGAATCAACTCACGAAGTCCATCCACATTAGGCACACAAACACGACCCTTCATCCTCAAAACTCCATCATCTCCAATAGTAACCTGCTGACACCACTGTGCCGCACTAATGCGCTCAAACAAGGAAGACTGAGCGACTGTACAAGCTAGAAAATGACTGGGCTCAGAAACATTCAACTTCACAAACTGATTGGCCAAGGCCTGAACATCTAATGCAAGTGGTCTCTCACTGACTGGAATGAATGCAAGGATGCCCATACTCGCTGAATTTCTACTCAAAGGATCAGCCACCACATTGGCCTTCTCGATATGATACAAGATGGTGATATCATAGTCATTCAATAGCTCCAACCACCTCCTCTGCCTCAAATTGAGCTCCTTCTGCTTGAACAAGTACTGCAAGATCCGATGATATGTGAATACCTCGCACGCCACACCATAAAGACAGTGCCTCAAAATCTTCAGTGTGTGAACAATGGCTGCCATCTCTAGATCATGAACAAGGTAATTCTTCTTGTGAACCTTCAGCTTCCGCGAAGCATATGCAATTACCTTGCCATTCTGTGTCAACACTGCATTAAGTCCAATACAAGATGTATCACAATATACCATATAAGATTCATTTTTAGACTTAGGAGCTCAGAATTTGGCAATTGTTTGAGGGATTTTCATAGAGAGCTTTGGGATTTGGGCAATTCGGAGTCGGATTTTTGTGGAAAGAGCATTGTTTCAGATTGATTTGAGTTTGAGATCCAGGTTCTTCTAACCATCCTCTCTCGTGGTTACAGCCGCTGCTGTCGGAGACTTTAAGGTACATCTATCCGCGCCCTCAGATCCTCGGAGTCCCCCTCTATCCCCTTATGTTCATTTTTCCCTCTTTCTGTAGAAAATGATGTATAAAATAATTAAGACTTCTTAGTATCTTGTGACTTACGATGTTACGAGTTTTCTAATTGTTTTGTACATTTCAGAAGTTGATAATTGTATGTGCCGAGCGACATTCAGTTTCTTATTTAGATTGTTGTTACTGTTAGTTGTTAATGTTCATGCTTTTATTTCATTTCCGCAAAGTGTTAGGCTTACGTAGTCATAGAGACTAGGTGTTGTCACGACAAATTCATGGAGTGATAATTTGGGTCGTGACAAGTTGGTATCAGAGCTCTAGGTTCATAGGTGTCGTGAGTCACAAGCCGGTTTATTAGAATCTCGCGGATCAGTACGGAGACGTCTGTACGTATCTTCGGGAATCTATGGAATTTTTAGGAACAATCATACTTCTTTTGATTCCTTGTCGTGCGAGTTATTGACATCAAATTCTAAAAAAATTTATCTATTCTATTCTTTCTCACAGATGGTGAGGACCCGTACTAAGATCCGACGATCACGCACCTGAGCCCCTGCTAGAGCCGCCATAGGTCGGGGCGGGGGTAGAAGACGACCACGCGGTGCAGGTAGAGCACCCGTGGGAGATGCAACAGAGGAGCCCCCAGTAGCTCCAGCTGGAGGGCAGGCACCGGAGGTTCCTATTGCTGGACCAGCCCTCCAGGAGACTCTAGCCTAGTTCATGAGCATGTTCAAGACCTTAGCTCAGGCTGGATTGATCCCACTAGCTCTTGCCATATCTCAGGCCGAGAGAGGGGGTCCCGCAGCCCGTATTCCTGAGCAGAGGGTCCAGGTTGATTAGGCCGCAGGTTGATCAGACCAAGACAACTGCTTTTGAGGCGGAGAAACTTAGACTTGAGAGGTACAAGAAGTACCAACCACATACTTTCAGCGGATTAGCTTTAGATGATGCTCATGGTTTTCTGGAGGAGTGTCATCTTATTCTTCGTACTATGGGCATAGCGGAGACGAGTGGGGTTTCTTTCACCACTTTCCAGCTTAGAGGAGCAGCCTATTAGTGGTGGCGTGCTTATGAGCTGAGTAGTTCGGACGAGGCAGCCTCACTCTCATGGACTCAGTTCTCGGATATGTTTTTGAGAGAGTATGTTCCTCAGAGCCTCAGGGATGCATAGAGCATGGATTTTCATCAGTTGCGCCAGGGTTCTATGACAGTGTCAAAGTATACAGTCCATTTCCGTGAGTTGGCCCGACATGCACCGACCTTGTTTGCCACAGTTCGGGAGAGGGTTCGTTGCATTATTGAGGGACTCCACTTCAGTATCAGGACCAGTATAGCCAGGGAGTTGGAGATGGATATCTCTTATCAGCAGGTCGTGAGTATTGCCCGGAGAGAGGAGGGCATGCTTGCCGGGGATAGAAAGGAGAGCGGCTAAGAGGCCTCGAGAGACTGGTTATTATTCTGGAGCTCATGCCCCAGTACGGGGTTATGTGAGTCGCCCTGTTCATTCAGCTCTTCCAGCCGCCAGTGGTGTTCCATCTGCTTCCAGGCCCCAGGAGCCCTATTATGCAATGTCAGTATCTAGTATGCCTCTTTCTCGGGGTTCTATTAGCGGCCAATCCAACAGACCTGGCATGAGTTAGTCACAACAGCCACGTCCTCCGAGGGGTTGTTTTGAGTGTGGAGACACTCGCCATATGGTGAAGGATTTCCCCAGACTTAGGAGGGGTGCACCTCTGCAGACTTCTCAGTCACCACGTTCTCCATAGGGTCCTCCGGCCATGCTTCCAGCACCAGCTACTACCCCACCTACTCAATCAGCTCGAGGTGGAGGTCGGAGAGGTCGAGGTCGCTCTAGTGAGGGAGGCCTGGCCAGGTATAATGCTCTTCCAGCTCGTTCAGAGGCACTTGCTTCCGACCTTGTCATCACAGGTATTGTCCTAGTCTGTCATAGAGATGCGTCGGTATTATTTGACCCAGGCTCTATGTATTCATATGTGTCCTCTTATTTTTCTCCATAATTGGGTGTATCTCGGGATTCTTTGAGTTCCCCTATTTATGTGTCTACTTCTGTGGGAGAATATCTTGTTGTGGACCACATATATCGGTCATGTTTGATTGCTGTTAGCGATTTTGAGACCAGAGCCGATTTATTATTGGTCAGCATGGTATATTTTGATGTTATCTTAGAAATGGATTTGTTGTCGCCCCATTATGCTATTCTTGATTGTTACACTAAGACCATGATGTTGGCTATGCTAGGCTAACCACGATTAGAGTGGAAGGGTACCTTAGAGTATACACCCCGCAAAGTTATTTCATTTATTAAGGCTCAAAGAATGGTTGAAGGGGTGTGATGCGTATCTTGCTTATGTGAGAGATGTCAGTATTGATACCCCTACAATTGAGTCCGTTCCAGTAGTGAGGGACTTTTCAGATGTGTTTCCAGCTGATCTTCCGGGCATGCCGCCCGACAGAGATATTGATATTGGCATTGATTTATTTCCGGGCAATCAGCTCATCTCTAATCCTCCTTAACGTATGGATCCTCCTGGATTGAAGGAGAAGTTGCAGGAGTTTCTTGATAATGGCTTCATTCGGCCCAATGTATCACCTTGGGGTGATCCGGTCCTGTTTGTGAAGAAAAATGATGGTTCTATGCGTATGTGCATTGATTATCGCCAGCTGAACAAGGTTACAGTGAAGAATAGGTATCCATTGCCTCGCATTTGATGACTTATTTGATTAGTTACAGGGTGCCATGGTGTTTTTTAAGATTGACTTACGTTCAGGCTATCATCAATTGAAGATTCAGGAGCCAGATATCCCGAAGACTGCTTTCAGGACCAGATATGGTCACTATGTGTTTCTTGTCATGTCTTTTAGGTTGACCAATGCCCCAACAACCTTTATGAATTTGATGCACAGTGTGTTCCGGCCTTATCTTTGCTCCTTCGTCATTGTGTTTATCGATGACATTTTGGTGTACTCCCGGACTCGGGAGGATCATGAGCAGCACATGAGGACTGTGTTTCAGACTTTGAGGGAAAAAAAGTTGTATGCAAAATTATCTAAGTGCGAGTTTTGGATAGATCCATAGGCATTCTTGGGTCATGCGGTGTCGAGTGATGGGAATCAAGGTAGATCCGAAAAAGATGAAAGCGGTGCAGAGTTGGCATAGACCGTCATCAGCTATGGAGATCTGCAATTTTCTGGGTTTGGCAGGGTATTACCGTCATTTCGTAGAGGGATTCTCATCTATTGCAGCACCTATGACCAGGCTGACCCAGAAGGGTGCTCCGTTCAGGTGGATAGAGGAGTGTGAGGAGAGCTTTCAGAAGCTCAATACATCTTTGACTACAATCCTAGTATTGGTATTGTCTACAGGTTTGAGGTCTTACACAGTCTATTGTGATGCTTCGTGGATTGGTCTTGGCACGGCGTTGATGCAGAACGGTAGGGTGATTGCCTACGCATCTAGACAGTTAAAGGTGCATGAGATGAACTATCCTGTCAACGATCTGGAGTTAGCAAGTATTGTTCACGCCTTGAAGATTTGGCAGAACTATTTGTACGGCGTGCCTTGTGAGATCTACATCGATCACCGCAGTTTGTAGCACCTGTTCAAGCAAAAGGATCTTAACTTGCGTCAGCGGAGGTGGTTGGAGCTACTTAAGGACTATGACATCACCATTTTGTACCATAGGGAAAGGCCAATGTGGTGGTCGATTCTTTGAGTCATCGGGCGGAAAGTTTGGGGAGTTTAGCATATCTTCTAGCAATAGAGAGACCCTTCGCATTGGATGTTTAGGCCTTAGCCATCCAGTTTTTCAGATTGGATATTTCGGAGCCGAGACGGGTCTTGGGTTGTGTGGTCTCTAGGTCTTCCCTTTATGATTGTATCAGGGAGCGTCAGTATGATTACCCATATCCACTCGTCCTTCAGGACAAGGTTCGGCAAGGTGATGCTAGACATATGACTATTGGTGATGGTGGCGTGTTAAGGATACAGGGCCGGATCTGTGTGCCCAATGTGGATGGGTTTTGGGAGTTTACTCTTGAGGAGGCCCACAACTCGCGGTATTTTGTCCACTCGGGTGTCGCGAAGATGTACCAAAATTTGAGACAACACTATTGGTGGGGGAGGATGAAGAAGGATATAGTTGGGTTTTTTGCTCGGTGTCTGAACTATCAGCATGTTAAGTACGAGCATCAAAGACCGGGTGGATTACTTCAAAGGTTAGAGATCCCACAGTGGAAGTGGGAGCAGGTCACAATGGATTTTGTAGTTGGGCTCCCACGGACTTCGAGGAAGTTCGACGTTATTTGGGTTATTAAGGGCATATTGACCAAGTCAGCTCATTTCATTCTAGTGATGATTACATATTCTTTCGAGCAGGTGGCTCAAATATACATCCGTGAGATAGTCAGACTTCATGGCGTACTGGTATCTATTATCTCTGACCGAGGTACGCAGTTTACATCACAGTTCTGGAGATCCGTACAACAGGAGTTGGGTACTAGAGTGGAGCTGAGCACAACATTTCACCCTCAGACGGACATGCAGTCCGAGCGCACTATTAAGATACTAGAGGATATTCTCCGTGCGCGTGTGATGGAGTTTGGAGGGTCATGGGACCAGTTCTTGCCACTTGCAGAGTTTGCCTACAACAATATTTATAAATCAAGTATCCAGAAGGCACCGTATAAAGCTCTGTATGGTAGGAAATGTTGGTCCCCAGTGGGTTGGTTCAAGCCGGGCGAGGCCCGATTATTGGGTATAGACTTGGTCCAGGATGCCCTGGATAAGGTGAAGGTAATTCAGGATAGACTTCACACACCCGAGTCCAGATAGAATAGTTATGCAGACCGGAAGGTTCGCGATGTAGCATTCATGGTTAGGGAGCGGGTCTTGCTTCGAGTATCGTCTATGAAGGGCGTTATGAGGTTCGGGAAGAAAGGTAAGCTGATACCAGGGTACATTGGTCCTTTTGAGGTGTTGTGGCGTGTTGGGAAGGTTGCTTATGAGATTACCTTACCTCCCAGCCTAGCAGGAGTTCACCCAGTATTCTACATTTCTATGCTCTGAAAGTATCACGGTGATCCAGCTCATGTATCAGATTTCAGCTCGGTCCAGTTGGACAAGGATCTATCTTATGTTGGGGAGCCGGTGGCTATTTTGGATAGGCAGGTCAGAAATTTAAGGTCAAAGAACATTTCTTCAGTAAAGGTTCAGTGGAGGGTCAGCCGGTCGAGGAGGCGACTTGGGAGACCGAGCAGGATATGAACAGTTGCTATCCTCATCTTTTCACAGCTTCAGGTATGTCTCCATACTCGTTCGAGGATGAACAATTGTTTTAAGTGGGGGAGGATGTGACAACCCGGTCGGTCATCTTGAGAGTTATAGCCTCGATCTCCTATTAACTGCTTTCCCCGTATCTATTTCTACTAATGTGATTTGCTGGGAGGTTTCGTTTTGGTTTTTGGAGTGTTTTGTGACACTTAGTCCCTAAATGGGAGCTTAAGCCTTAGGATTTGGACCGTAGTCGGAACTGTGTGAAGAAGACTCCCCAATGGAGTTCCCTCAGTTCCGTTAGCTCCATTAGGTGATGTTGGACTTAGGGGCCTATCCTAATTGTGTTTTGGAGGTCTGTAGTTCATTTAGGCTTGAAATGGCGAAAGTCGAAGTTTTGGAGATTTTGGTCGGCAGTAAGATTTTTGATATTGGGATCGGATTCTGATTCCGGAAGTTGGAGTAGGTCCGTAGGGTTGAATATTTCTTGTGTGCAAACTTTAGGGTCAATCGAACGTGATTTGATAGGTTTCAGCATCGATTGGTTAATTTGGAAAATTCTAAGTTCTTTAAGTTTGAATCGGAGGGATTCATGATTTTAGTGTTGTTTGATGTGGTTTGTAGGCTCGACTAAGTTCATTTGGTGTTTTAGGATTGGTTGTGTTTGGTTGAGGTCCTGGGGGCCTTGGGTGAGTTTCGGGTGTTCATTAGAATAAGTTGGGACTTAGGAGAATTTCTGAAGTTGTTGGTTCTGGTGTTTTTGCACCTACCGTAGGAAGTCCGCAGGTGCGGTCCCGCAGAAGCGAGAAAGAGGTCACAGGTGAGTTTTTAGTCATGAGGGCCAGTGGTCGTAGATGCGACGTGGGAGCCGCATCTGCGGAAGGGTGACCGCAGAAGTATATTTGGGGAGGAAGCCAAGTTCCGCAGAAGCGGACGATTGAGCGCAGAAGCGCATCCGCAGATGAGGATATATGTGCGAAGGTGCGGAGCCTGGGAATTTAATGAAATTCCGCGGGTGCGGAGCTTTAGCCGCAGAAGCGGTACCACTAAGCGGTTAATGGGCCACAGATGCAGTTTAACTGACAAAAAGGGGCTAAATTGAGTGTTTGATTCATTTCTACATTTTTGGACTTGGGAGCTCGGGATTTGGCAATTTTTTGAGGGATTTTCAGAGAGAGCTTTGTTATTTGGGTCATTCGGAGTCGGATTTTCGTGGAAAGAGCATTGTTTCAGATTTATTTGAGCTTGGTTTGAGATCTAGGTTCTTCTTACCATCCTCGCTCGTAGTTGCGGCCGCTGCTGTCGGAGACTTCAAGGTACATCTGCCAGCGCCCGCAGATCCTCGGAGTCCCCCTCTATCCCCTTATGTTAATTTTTCCCTCTTTTTGTAGAAAATGATGTGTAGAACAGTTAAGACTTCTTAGTAGCTTGTGACTTATATTTTGTGCATTTCGGAAGTTGATATTTGTATATGCCGAGTGGCATTCAGTTGCTTATTTTGATTGTTGTTACTATTAGTTGTTAATATTCATGCCTTTATTTCATTTCCGCAAAGTGTTAGGCTTACCTAGTCATAGAGGATAGGTGCCGTCACGACAAATTCACGGAGGGAGAATTTGGGTCGTGACATAAATCTACCCGGAAATAAGCATGAATAGTAGCTACGCACGGACTCTCGTCACATCGTGCGTGCGTAACACCCACAAATAGAAGTACATATTGATTTACATTCACCTATGGGGTTCATTCCCTCTTAAAATGTTAGAAAAGAGACTTATCTCGTCTCAAGGCCTACTTTCCGGTCCAAGATTGTGCCCAAACTCTCATATCAGTGCCGAATCAATCCAAAACTAATCAAATAGTATATAAACTAATCAATATATTCTCAAAAGTTTGTATTCCATATTAAAGAGGTTACCCAACTCTAAATGTAAGATTCTTAAAATTCACCCCCGGACCCACGTGCCCGATTTCTGGAAATTTTCGAAGAATGTTTTTAGACACAACCCCATGAACTCAAATATATGATTTTTACTAGATTCCATAACGGATTTCATGATTAAATCCCATTTTTATCAAAATCTAGGTTTTCTCCTAAACCCATGATCTTCCACTAATTTACAATAAAATCTACCCATTATCTATGTATTTAACTAACAATTGGTAGAAATCACTTACACTCCAAGTGCTAGGTGAAAACCCCTTTCAAGAAGCTCTAAAAAGCACCCAAAGAGTGAGAGAAGTGTATTAGAAATGGCCTATGTCCCGTATTAAATGAACCCTTCTGCCCAGCGATTTTCGCACCTGCGGTGCCTTGGCTGCATCTGCGGTCCCGCACCTGCGGAAAAATCCTCGCAGGTGCGCATTTCTCTTACCTGGCCAAGTTTCACATCTGCAGACAAAAGGGAGTCGCTTCTACGTGCCTTCCGCTTCTGCGACCACTGCCCTCGCACCCGCGGTCATGCACGTGCGCCAAAACTTCCACCCCTGCAGATGGCTAGGCTGCCCTCACTACTTCGCTTCTGCGGCTCGTGACTCGTGGCTTGTACCTGTGGCTGGCCAAGCGCATGTGCGATTAAGACATCAACTGGGAGCTTCAACTGTTGCTCCCAATTTCCAACTGGGCCCCGCCCGAACATACCGACAAGTTTGGAATCATAAGACGGACTCGCTCGAACTCTCGGAATGCCTGAAATAACATTAAAACTAAGAATCGCACCCCAAAACTAATTGAATCAAACTTATGAACTTCAAGTTCTTTAATTTACTCCCAATGCACCGAAACATTAAATTACTCGGATTGACACCAAATTTTGCGTGCAAGTCATAAACATTAAATTGTGACTGCTGACTCTGTAACTGGCCCTGTCAACCCTGATAACCACCTTGGAAATTCTGAAGCGGCGGTGCACCGATAGGTGCTGGTGGCGCACTATAAGGCTGCTGATCGGAATAGTGCGTCTGATAACCACGACCACCTGAAGTACCATGGGAAACCTGGAGAGCTGACTGAAAAGGTCTGGGAGGATGACCTCTGCCTTAAGAATCCCTGCTCCCAGATGAGGCTCCACTGAAATGACCGAAATGACGGGGCCTCTTGTCAGCCCCCTGACCACCTCCCTGTGACAAAATCATTTCAATCCTCCTGGCCACATTGGCTGCATCCTGGAACGATATATATGTACCTGACTCTCTGGCCATCTGAAGTCTGATAGGCCGGG
This sequence comes from Nicotiana knightiana, assembly GCA_005239525.1. Lineage (NCBI taxonomy): Eukaryota > Viridiplantae > Streptophyta > Magnoliopsida > Solanales > Solanaceae > Nicotiana > Nicotiana knightiana. The sequence goes on from ML401897.1 coordinate 263,530, forward strand.
CCAATCCCTCGATAAACCTCCGAACCCTCTCTCGATCAGTGGGAAGTATCATAACAGCATGTCAGGATAGAGTGATGAACCTGGTCTCTTACTGAGTGAAGGAAATGGATCCCTGTTGGAGACGCTCAAACTGCCTCCGAAGGTCCTCTCTCTGAGTAATGGGAAGGAACTTCCCCAGAAATACCTCTGAGAACTGAGTCCAAGTCAAAGGTGTAGATCCAGCTGGTCTGGCAAAGCAATAGTCTCTCCACCAACTCTTGGCTGCGCCAGATAACCGGAAAGTAGCGAAGTCAACCCCGTTCGATTCTACTATGCCCATATTCCGAAGAACCTCATGGCAGCTGTCCAAATAATCCTGGGGGTCCTCTGATGGTGAACTAGTGTAAGTAGTAGTAAATAACTTAGTGAACCTGTCCAGTCTCCACAAAGCATCTGCTGACATGGCTGCTCCCTCTACTACCGGTGCTGCAATATCCGGCCGAGCTACTCCGGCTGGCTGAGGTGCCGGAGTCTGAAATTGTGGAGCTAGCTGCTCTGGTACGTGGGCGGCAGGAGTCTGGGCACCTCCCCTAGCCTAAGAGGCGACTGGTGCTGTAGGAATAAGACCCGCCTGTGCTACACTCTCCATGAGTCCGACTAGACGGACAAGGGCGTCCTGAAGCACTGGGGTAGCTATGAACCCCTCTGGGGCCTAAGCTGGTCCAAATGGGTCTGCCGGAACTAGGACCTCCTCGTCAGACTCAACCTAAGGGTCCTCCACTGGGGCTGCTACTGGACGGCCTCGTCCTCGACCTCGACCCTGAGTAGGAGCTGTAGCAGGAGTGTCAGGCTGTTGGACGGAACCAAGGGAAGCATGCGTCCTCGCAACTGCGAGAAAATAGAATAGAAACTCAATCAGTACTCAGAATTCATAGCGCACGACAGAGAAGAAAAGAAATACGAAGTCATCCTGACTTCGCAGCCTCTGGGGGATAAATACAAATGTCTCCGTACCGATCCCTCAGACTCTACCAAGTTGTCCGTGAGTTGTGAGACCTAAGTAACCTAGAGCTCTGATACCAACTTGTCACGCCCCGAAATCCCACCATCGGGCCGTGATGGCGTCTAACGTTGAACCCGCTAGAAAAGCCAGCGTGTATAGATAAACTAGCATACTAACATCAATTTAATAGGATAAACTAAACGGTTCACAATTTAACAGCGGAAATAAATATGGTTTCAAGCTAAATAAGGGCAACATAATACAACAACGCTTAAATTTTTCCCAAAACCTAGAGTCACAAACTCACGAACTGTCTATAAGAGTGCTAAATACGAGTCTGAAAAGAGAATACGTAGCTATCTCTGAAACTAGGGAAAAACAAGACAGAAGTGAAGACAAAAGGGATGGAAGAGACGCCAAGGCCCACGAACGCCAGCGGGTATACCTTGAAGCCTCTATGATAAGCTGGAAGACACTCCCACTAATGATTTACTCCGGGTCCGGCTGCGTAATCTGCACAACATAAAGAAGTGCAGGTGTAGCATCAGTACAA
>ML401898.1:0-31423 GCA_005239525.1 Nicotiana knightiana
AGTCTCGCTTGACTGAAAGCGCTCTCCGATGCCACTGTTAAAGCTTGAATACTTAAAATATCTTGAGCCATCTTTGAAAGAACCGGAAAGTATTTTTCTTTGTCCTTCCACCATTCCAAAACATTGATGGTGCCTCTGGATTCTCTGATTCAAGTCCCTGCGACAAATAAACTTGAAGCTCATTTAGTTGTGAACTATCACCAATATTATCACCTTGAGAACCCCTAAACCCCGTCCAAGAACTAAGTGATTTTAGCCGCGCAGATCTTTTAGGAAACTGCGAGCTAGACGAGGTAGGAGTTGGAATATTTGGTCTAGCATGATCTGATGCTACTTGATAAGCATTATAAATTGTTTGAGCATTTATTTTAATTGACTCTTTTTCATCTTTAAGTGTACCATATTCCTCAACTGAAAGAGGTAAGCATTATAAATTTGACTATACCAATAGTGATGACCTTCTAATTTCATGGTAGGGTTTAACATGGTTGCAATACCATAAATAGGGGGGATAGGAAAAAAATATTTTTAAACTTAATTTTCATATCATCAATAGCATTTTGGTAAACTACCCCATCCTCTGAAAATTGAGTAAATAATTCTGCAAGTGCTGAAATATAAACTAAACAGTTAGAAATAGTAGTATAATATTGCCCAGACAATTCATTTGTAGCAACATGAAAATGTTCTAAAAAATCTAGAAGAATTTTAACATTAGCCCAATCTTGATTTGTAAGGTGACCATCATCATCATCATCATCATCACTAACACGGGCATTATACGTTGCCATTATTGGGTTTCTATATTCATATGCAACAACTAAACTTTCATACAAGTAATTCCACCTAGTCGGACAAGGTTTAGGAACCTTTCTTTCTCTAAGGCCAAATTCATCACATTTTTTATAATATTCTCTAACTCTACTTCTACTCTTTGAATAAAAAAGCCAATGAAGAGCGAATTTAACCTTTAAAATTTCAGCATTTAAAGTTTTCAAACCATCACCGACGATTAAATGGTAAATATGACAAATACATCTAACATGGAAAATATTACTAAATGCAGGACTTAGTGTAGTTGTAAGATAGCCTATAGCATTAGTGTTACTAGAAGCATTATCCATTGAAATTGCCATTATTTTATCTTTAATGCAAAAATATCTACAAATATCATGAACTGTCTTAGCAATAAACTTACCTGTGTGACTTGAAGTAATTATTCTATAAGCAATAATGCGCTTTTGCATTATCCATTCCTCATCAACCCAATGAGTGGTAACAGTTAAATAATCACAGTCATTACCACTCTTACCAATATCAGTTGTAATAGAAATGCGATTACCAATATGAGTAAATAAATAGCACAACTATTGTTCATATTCATGTTTATATTTATAAATATTAGACTTTACCGTTGTGTGAGGCCATCCTTTATAAGTAGGATTAAAAATTCTTCTAATATAATGGACAAAGTGAGGGTTAGAGGGAAAACTATATGGTAAGCACATAACAGTAACCATTTTTGCCAATTCTTCACGATCTTTATTTGGATCGTAATATAAAATGCCACCGGTAACAGTGTTAATTCCCGGTTGAACTAGGTTCGACCCGGTACTAGGGTTAACCTGAGTACCTACACTTGTCCCCTCTTGTTGAGCTTTCATTTGTTGAAATCTAATTTTAGCATCAGGGTGTTTCAATATGTGTCTACTCAAACTACCCGTACCGCCACGGTGGTCATTAAATTTATGAGACATCAACACCCCACAAGTTTTACACTTAGCCTTATTTTGATCTCTTAGTTGAGTAAAAAAATGCCAAACAAGAGATGTTTCGGCCCGTTTAGCACGTTGTCTATTAAAAGTAGGGGTTACTACAGACGGGTTAGCCGGGGCATCATTTGGATTATTATCAGTTTGGTTAACAAGAGGACTAGTAGGTGTATCATCTAAATCGGGTTGAGTTTCATCTAAATCATCATTTTCTTCATCATTGTCATCGATAATTGGATTACCATAAAGAGTATTCATATATTCATCATTTAATTGTGAACCTGGTGTAAGATCATGTATAAACTGACTATCAGTAAATTGAAAACAAGGGTTATCACTATCAAGAATAATAGGTGGGGGAGGACGGGTAATAGATCTACGTCGGGGAGCCGGGGGAGGAGTAGTAGCTTGGCCACTAGATTCACCGACTTTAGATTTTCCCTTACCACTAAACATTTTTTTCAAAGAAAATGCCATATTAATTATAATTATACAAACTAAAACAAACAAAACTATAATATTAAAACTTATGAGTTGGAACGAGTTTACCGAATTGACGAACAACTTCTTGAAAATTGTATAATGGTGAAGACTTTAGTACTTCAATTCACCAACTTCACAATTTTTTACAATTTGCAATAACAAAATAAGCAATAGTAGAAGAAAATTAGAGAGAGATTGATAATTTTGTGAATAAAAATGAAAGAATGAGGGGGTATTTATAGTTGAGAAAAGGGAAAAAGTGTAATTATAAAAAGTTTGGGGTTAAAAAAAAGTTTGGAGGCCAAATGGCTAATTTTTAAACATGTCAAACGGCTCTTTTGAGGCTCCAACGACTAGATTTTAAAAATCTGGCCGTTGGCCATTTTTTTTAATTTTTACCGTTGGGCCCGCTTGGCCCCGCCCAGGCCCGCCTGCCGGGCCCGGGCTAAACGGGTCTGGGCTCACGGGTCCAACCCTTAGAACCGGCCCCCCACGGGCCTAAAGCCCCCCAAGCCCGGACCCCCCACGGCCGGCCCGTTTAGCCCGTATAGCCCGCGAGCCCAGGTCGGGCCCGACCCACCAACCACCCTTAGATCGAACTATTAGCCACCACGCCCAAATCGGTGTCATTACCTTCTAAGACTCTTCTTACCTGCTCGGCCAGATCGGTTTGTTCTTTCTGAGCCGCTACTAGCTCAGCACAAACGCCCTTTGCTTCCTCTTCTCTTTACTCACTGAGAAGCTATGTGTCTTTCTCCTCAGTAAGCTCTCAGATTTCGGCCTTATATCGGCTCAGCTCCCCTCGGGATCGAAAGAAAGTTTCATGATGAAGCATTGAGGCCTACAAAAATAGAAAAGAAAGAATTATACAAAGAGAGAAAAACTCAAGTATAAACATTGATATTGACAAAGAGAGTAGAGACTTACCCGGTTCAGACCTGTTGGGTCTCGTTAAAAAAATAAGGTGCCCTCACCTCGTCCATCAGAGCTTTGTTTTCCTCCGTAACCAAACTCTGAAGATAACTAGCCACCCCTGCAAGGCCAACAAGGACTTGTGCATCTTTCAGAACCGTGATAATAATCATTCATTTACACCCGGGATCGGCACTAGGGGCTAGAAAATTGGTTGGTCAGTCTGAAACTCGAGGAAGCCTCACCCGAGCTCTTCCTCCGCACCTCCAAATCGCTCAGACTAGCGACATCGTCGACCCCAGCAAAATAACCTCGGAAAGGATCCTCCTATCCATGGATCCCTTCTGCGTGAGAAGTCTTCACGGTCCGAGCCTCCTGAATCATTTCCTTGGAGAACGAAGGAAAAGATAGGGCGTCTCCAATTTCTGTTGTCCCGAGTAGGTCTTTTGGGGCATTCTCTTTGTCTCGAGGAGCCTCGAGCCCGGCCTTCACAACAACAGCCACTGCCTCCTCAGCAACCCTCTCACACCGAGGTGAGGCACCTTCGAATCTAGCCATCTCGGGGACTTTAGCCGAATCTTCCCCTTGGACTTTATCAGGCCGGGGCAGATTAATTCCAGCTTCCATCGGCTTAGTAACCTTTTGAGTCTCGGTATTAGCTCGTGCACGGGCCACCATCCCAAAACCATCTTCTCTTTCTTCTTCCTCTTATTCTTCTTCCTCTCTTAGTAATTGGACTGACTCCACTGTCAGGGGGATGATGCTCTTCTTAGGTTTGCGAGCCACTCTCTTTTTGGGTTCTTTCCCCTCGGAGGTCGAGCCCCTTTTCCTCTTGCTCTCCTTCGCCGACTTCGAGGTAGGCGGAGGGGATTCTTCATCACTTGGCGGGGGCCTCATTGTCGCATTCTTCCCGAGGCCTATAAAAGAAAAAACTGATTGAGCTCGGAAAAATGTTTAAGTAATGACCAAATTATTAAGACGAAAAGAAGGCTTACCATGATTACTGGCCTCCCACCGGCCCTTTGACAAATCGCGCCATGCGTGCTCAGCCTGTGTAAACTTCGATACTAGGCTCCTAACTTAGTTCTCGAGATGAGAAACTGCTCCCGAAATCCAGGCAGTGGCTGCATCGAGAAAGGCACTGATATGAGAGGCAGAAAAGATGAAAATAATAAGCAGAAATCGATGATGGAATCAGACTTACGCCTCATGTTCCACTTCTCTGGAAATGGCATACTCTCGGCCGGGATTAGATCAGTGGTCCTCACTCGGACAAACCGGCCCATCTAGCCCCAGTCCTTGTCTTCGTATATACTCGAGAAGGGTGCCCTGGTGGCTCGGCATTGAAGCTTTATCAGCTCACTTCGATATAGTCGAGAGCTATATAGCCTTATGAGATGGTCGAGGGTGAAAGGAAGCCCATCGACTTTGCTCATAATGAAGCGGAGCAGTATCACAATCCTCCAGAAAGAGGGGTGAATTTGGCCGAGGGTCACTTGATAATTCTTACAGAAGTCCACGATCACTGGATCGAGGGGGCCCAATGTGAAGGGGTACGTGTAAACACTTAGGAACCCCTCCATGTGGGTAGTGATCTCTTCTTCTGGTGCCAGCACCACCACCTACTTGTTTGCCCAGTTGCAATCCTTCTTTACCTGGTCGAAGAGGCTTTGGAGTATCGAGCATATGTATCTCGATGCCGGTTCTCATTGACAAGGAACCGATGAGGTTTTCTCGACTTTGAAGTCGGAACTAATGACACACCCCCCCGGGAAAAAAGTTCTTAAGGCGTGGCTCTGCCGTTGTTTTCTCGCCGATCGGCCGAGACGAAGAAACGGTTTCTTTCTGCAACAGTTGTTGACGTCATAGCCATTTAGTTTTTAAGGGCAAAGAAGAATTGAAATTGTAATGTTTGGTGTTTTATAAGGAACAAATGATGGAACTCAAAGACCTGTAGGAAGCTTTGAAGAATGCCAAGAACTTTGAAGATTAGAATGAAAGAGATTGAACGTAAAGTTTGAAAGAATGGAGAAGGGATCTATTTATTGGTTTCACGGCTACGTTTCAAAGCTGGTAGTGGCCGATTATCGACTGACGAACATTAAATGCCTAGAGAACTGTACTGACGGGATGTTTCAATTACCTCTGTCGCTTACGTCACGATGCTAATGTCATGATAAACCGGAGTGAAGTTTGTAGACTCTATTTGTTTCTCATCATCTTACTTATGAGAAACGAGGGGACTATCTATATATGGTCAAAATCGGGCTTGTCTAATTTCTTACGACTGATCGAGACCGAGGTGACAGACCAAAGGTCCGATCTCACATTGTACCTAGCCACGACATGAAGATGGATTGCAGGGTTCATGAACCAATGGCCGATTGAGATCGAGACCAGCCGAGATCGAAACTGAAGCGTAATAAAGATCGAGTGAGATCGAAGGAGACTTGCTAAGTCGAATAACAGAAAGCTGATATATCCGTGATCGGGCAAGGATCGTGGCGGAAATCTCGGCACGTATCAATTCCTCTTAAGTAGAATTCCTCTACTATATAAAGAGGAGTTCTAATCATTTGTAATCATCTAATTTACGCATAACAAAGAAATATAATACAGTTTTCTCTCTTAAGCTCTCTTGTTCGTCTGTTCAGTTCATATTTTTCAATTATACTCTCTGCCGGTTCGAGGACGATCTAGCTCGAGGGCCAAGTTTCAGTTTATATTGCTTTGCTTTATTTTACCGTCAATTATCTCTTAAGCCTCGCATGAAGCTGCTGACAGATTGCTGTTTGCTGCACATTAGCAAAATTTCAGCAAATAGGAAGGAAACGTATGTAAACACACTTTATAAGCTAAAAACCAACCTGAAACAAGGATCATGAGTGGCAATTACTACAATAGGGAGATTTTCATCAACCAAAGCCAACGGACCATGTTTCATTTCGCCAGCAAGTATTCCTTCACTGTGCATCAGTGCTACCTCCTTTACCTTCAAAGCACCTTCAAGAACTGTTGCATAGTTATAACCTCTTCAAATACAAGAAGCGATTGCTCAGCAATCAGTAGCTTAGCAAGATCTTTTATTTCGTTGTAAAGCTTGAGTACCTCTTTCAACTTACCTGAAATCATCCATACACGTACCAAAAAGAAAAGCAAATGAAACATGAACCTCTAGAATTACATGTATCCTAAAACAAAAACAGGAATAAAAGGACTGTAACATCAAATGAAAGCGTACATGGCAAGTCAACTAGACCATCTATTATTGCTTCTTTTCTTGCTTGATTCGAGAGTGTGTCACCTCCGGTTGCAAGAGCCAACATAGCCATCACAATGATTTGGCTCGTATATGCCTGTTGATCCAGGAGGTAAAATGAAGCCAAAGATAATAGCAATTAAAAGTCAAGAAACTATGATTTATGTACCTTTGTAGTGGCCACACCTATCTCACAGCCCGCATTTATATGAACACCGCAGTGAGTACGCCTAGCAATCTCACTACCAACAGTGTTTGTAATGCCAACACATAATGTCAGCAGTTTCTCCCGATTGACTAACAAAGACAGCTGTGTCTTCTCAATATATTGGTCCCTGTCTATCCACCAAGTCACTGGCAATCTCCATGGTTACAGGAATACCTAATCGACAAATAAAGCCAGTCAAACCATTAGTGCAAGAAATCCCAATGACTCCACTAGATGATGATAGAGATCAGACTGACCAGAAAGCTTTTCCACTATGGACCTTGCAGCTAAAGCTGCATTGTAACTTGTTCCACACCCAATAAAAACAATCCTTCTGCTTCTCCGTATAGTTTTGAGGTGATCCTTTAGGCCCCCCAAAAGAACAGTCTTTGCTTTAGACGATCCTCCATGAATAAGCCTCCCTCGCATCGTAGTAGTTACAGATTCTGGTTGCTCATGAATTTCTTTTTGCATGTAATGCTCATATTCTCCTTCATTTATCTGCTCCACCTCCATCTCAAGAATGGACAGGGCACGCTGAACAGAAGCAGGCCGACTAAGAGTACCACCACGGTTATTCTTAGCCATGTCTAACTTTAAAATTGCTACACCTCCATCCTGGATCATCCAACAAAGTAAGTTCTAAATTTGATTCTATAGAAAGAAAAGAAGGGGGAGAAAAAAATAATTTACATAAACATAGTTAAATAGATATAAAGTCTGTAGGGAAATGAATGACCTCCAAACTCTGGAGTTTTTTTCAGCCCTTTAGGGGATTGGAAAGAATAGATTACTTCTTTGCCAAAAATTAATACAAAATCCTACGGGTGTAGCAACAATTGCAGTAACATTTCTTAGATGCAAAGGCTGAACACCATATAATCGATAGTTTGTTTAACCCCACATCACTAGTTAGTCCTTATGTCCTAGATCAACAAAATCTGTAGGTTTGGGACAGAGGTGCAATCTAACCATTCAATGGCTCACTCATGTGCTTCCCAGGTGTTGCCCCAATATAGAGATGTGAGAGTATCCACATCTTCACAGAACCCTGATTGACACATTCAACCCCCTCTCCCTTTTGGAAACCATTAGTGCAAACCCACCAGAAGGCAATAATCCTAGTCCAACCTTGAATTGCTATGGTCCTTGTTCTCTTTAACATGCTACAACCAGATAATACCCTTTGTCAAATGAAATTGTTCCAGGCCTTTGAACATATACAATTCTACCAGCCTCTGATGATGTCCACTTGAGATCTTTTATTGTAATAATCGTATTTATAAAAGTCTTTCTCTTGGGAGGGGGGTTCTCTCCTATTACAATCCTTTTGCATCCTCTAAGTCTCCACTCTCCAGTATGACCTCCATTATTACCTTTTATTGCCTTGAAGCAGTGGTAAAGTTGTCTCCGTGTGACCTATAGGTTATTGGTTCAAGCCGTGGAATCAGCCACGGAGGGTAGGCTGCTTACATCATGTCTATCTGCTAAGTGAACACGGAATGCTTCGTGCACCGGACTGCCCTTTTTTTACCTCAGAATCGGAATATGAAATAACAATGATACTTCTGACTAGACATGGGATTTAACTAGAGAAGCTTCCTTCCTGAAGCATCCAGTCCAGGGAATAATGTGAAATATTTCACATAGAAACTTCGAGTACTTACACATGTGAATGTATTGTGAATTGACAGAATGTTGGAAGTTCATAACCCATGATTAAATCTTCAATATAAGCTAAATTAGGGTAATAAAGAGCCCTGCCGAGCGTATTAGTACAACTATCAGATGAAGGTTAGGCTAGACCAGCTGATTTGTCACTCAATATAGGTTAACAAGCAGAAATTATGGGTTAGTCACTTTCATACAGGTTTTCAAGAAATATTTCAAAAATTAAAGGAAAAAAGCAGATAGACATGATGGAACAACTGTAAAGAATAAGAAGAGTATTATTCGGAGACCTTCTGCTGGCCCATAGGATGTTAACTAAGATTAGAGGATTCAACTAAAGAAGAGGAAGCTTGAAAAGAGAACAGAGATTTTTGAAAGGAGAACTTTGTTATCGAAGAACACTTTCTTGAATTTGGCTTGGTTACAAATGAACAAGATACCCCTTATTTATAATAGCCTATTGATGATTCTAGATAATGTACAAAGAAGATTCTAGCAACCTTATCTTCTAACAACACTGTAGAATATCTAGATATGTTTTATCTTCCCACAATATTCTAGAACATCTAGATATGTCTACTAATAAATATCAAGGATATTACACTAGGACACTCTAGAGAATTCTATATTTTTCCAAAAAAACAACTTTATTTTTTTCACTCCCCCTTAAAGTGATTTTTTGGAAACTACTCCAAGCTTGTCACGGAAGAACTCGAACGAAGCTTTAGCAAGTGACTTGGTGAAGATATCAGCGATATTCTCCTGACTTCACACTTCCAAAGTATTGATAGTTCCATCAAGAACCTTTCCCCGAATAAAGTGATGTTCCACCTCAATGTGTTTAGTTCTTGCTTGGAATACGGGATTGTTTGCAAGCTTGATGGCACTTCGATTATCTCCATAGATCACAATTGGCTTGGATATAGGTAAATGCAAGTCTTTGTAGCCATACACATTCTTGAGCAGTGAGAGCAGCTGCTTTATACTTCGCCTCCGTGGTTGACAAGGAAACTGAGTCTTGTTTTTTGCTACACAAAGAAACACTTGTTCCACCACAGAGGAGAATATAGCCCGATGTTGATCTTCGGTCATCCAAATCACCACCAAAATGAGCATTTGTATAACCAGCTAACACCAAATCATTCTTATTCTGGAAGAACAAGCCCATGTCTGATGTTGAGTTGATATACTTTAGAATCCTCTTTGCAACTTCTAAGTGAGGCTTTCTTGGCCTTTGCATAAATCTGCTAATATATCCCATCGAGAATGCAATGTCCGGCCTTGTAATAGTCAAATACAGGAGACTTCCAACAAGAGCTCGAAAAGGCTTGGGATCCGCAAGAAGTGAACCTTCGTCCCGCCTTAACCTTGTACTTATCTCAAGTGGAGTAGAACATGTTTTGCTTTGCTTCAATCCAAAACCTGTCAACAAGTTTCTTGGCATATCCTTCTTGAGTGACAAAGATCCCTTTGTTCATGTTTGTCACCTCTAAGCCAAGAAATGGTGTAGCTCTCCCAACTACTTGATGTCAAATCTTATGAAAATCTCATCTTGAAGCCTAGAAACTTCATCTTCATTGTTTCCTGTTATTATCATATCATCCACGTAAAAAAGAACAACCGTATGCAAGTCTCCTTATTTTTTAACAAATAAGCTAGGATCCGAGTGTGATGCATCATAGCCACAGAAATATAGATACTGAGCAATTTTACCATACCATGCTCGTGGAGCTGGCTTGAGGCCATAAAGTGCCTTCTTAAGTTTGCAGACATAATAAGGAAGTAAGTTAGAGACATACCCGGGTGGTTGCTCCATATAAATATCTTTGTCAAGCTCTCCATATAAAAAAGCATTCTTCACGTCAAGTTTCCATAACTTCCAATTATGCGAGGCTGCCAAGGCTTGTGCAACTCGGACATAAATCATCTTAGCCACCGGAGAAGGTTTCTTCATAATCTTCACCGTACTTTTGAGAAAATCCTCGAGCAACCAACCTTGCTTTATATCTATCTATGCTGCCATTTGCTCTTCTTTTGATTTTGTAAACCCATTTACAAGAAATGGGTTGTACATCCTTCGGCTTTGGTACAAGGCTCCAAGTTTGATTTTTCATGAGAGCCTCCATTTCATCATCCATAGCAAACTCCCACTCTTTGACTCCTTTATCTTCTTCGAATGAGGAAGGTTCTTCATCATCATATGGTCCTGCAAAGAAACAGGAATACGTACTGATAAAATTTTCATCTCTGAAGCGAGCTGGCTTGATAATAGTTCTTTTTTGCCTTCTCGAACCACTTGAATCATCTTCTTCCTGAGATTCATGTTGTTAAGGTCCAGGACTCCCTCTTTCTCTTAACTCCTCGACAACTGTATTATCTAAAGAAGCACCTGCAGTGGGCAAGCTTGAATCTCCATTATTTAAGATTTTTGAACTCGCTCCATCCAATGCAACTCCATAATACAAAGACACCTCATCGAATATGACTTCCCTTGAGACAAAAAATAGATGAGTTTTAGGATCCATGCACTTCCATCCCTTTTTTATTTCATCATATCAGAAAAAGATGCATTTCCTTGCCTTGGCATCCAACTTGCTCTGTTGAGAATTCGGAATGTGAACATCACAAATGGAGCCTAAAACCCTGAGGTATTTCACGCTAGGATTTTCTCCAAACATTAATTCATAGGGAGACTTCATATTGTTTGGAGAAGCGGCATCCAGTTAATCACATACGCCGCACATTTCATACCTTCATCCCACAAGGCTCTAGGTAAATTCTTGGCATGAAGCCAACTTTTACATGTCTCAGTTAAGTGTCGGTTCTTCCTTTCGGCCACTCCATTTGGTTGTGGCGTATCAGCGCATGTCAGCTCTCTTTTAATGCCATGCTGACGACAAAAAGAACGAAACTCATCTGATGTGAACTCACCACCATTATCAGTTCGCAACCGCCTTATTCTGGAATCGAGTTCGCCTTCAACTGTTTCTTTGAATCCCACAAACTTACTGAAAATCTATGACTTGTGCTTCACAAAATAAACCCAGGTGAATCTAGTAAAATCATTAATAAAAATTAGCATATACGAATAGCCTGAGAATGAAGGAGTTCTCGTTGGCCCCATCAAGTCATTGTGAATAAGTTCTAGTGGGGCATTGTACCTTGACAAGAATCTGTCAAATGGAAGACTATGTGCCTTTACATATTGACATCCTTCACAAACCTATCCTCCATCAAAAGTTTTTAAGTTAGGCAATCCTTTTACTAGATTCAATTTTACCATGGCTTTTAATTTATCCATGCTAAGATGTCCAAGTCTAGCATGCCAAAGATGTGTGTTATCATTGCTACTCATCTTCTCAATATATGAATTAGAGGCAAATAAGACATATAAATCGTTAACTCTCCTACCTAGGTTAATGATATCTGCCTTGAGCACCTTGATATTTCGGAGGAACTTCACATCACGTGGGCCAAATAGCAAATAGTTTCCAGCATCTACAACATTTGCAACTGAGAATAAATTTTTCTTCATTCCAGGAACATGAAAGACACTGTTGAGAGTGATAGTGTCTTTTTGCTTCTCGTTGATCACAACAGTGCCTTCTTTCTCCACATTATGGACTGTATTATCTACTGTAACAATGACATCATGCCCGTTGTATTCGCGAAAAGTGGAGAATTTAGATTGATCTCCAGTGAGATGGTGCCCACATAGAGGTGTTAATCGGGTGGGCCGGGTCGGGCCGGGCTGGGTAGGGAAAAATGTGAACCGCACGGGTTACGAACCGGGCCGATTACGGGTTGAGGCTTAACGGGTTTAACGGGTTCGGGTTCATCCGGTAAAAATTAAACAGTAAGGGTTACGGGTAAACTGGGTCGGGCCGGGTTAACAGTAAATTATTTTTCTTAAATTTTTTTTGGTATTTGTTATAACTATCGTAAAAATATAAACAAAAAATAAACTTATAAAAATAATATTTGAATAAAGGATGCAAAGACTTTAAAATTCTTATATTTGAATATATCATTAAGAATTTACTTATAATTTGCAAGTTCAAAACTTCAAACTTGCAAATTAAAATTTACATTTAATACCTCAGCTTAAAGTTCAAACTTGCATTTATACGTCTAACAATATTAAAATAACAAACTAAAACATTAAGCATAAATGCATAATCCGTCTAATAATATTTTTAAAAAAAAAACCAAAAGAAAAAATGTAGCCTTTAAAACCGGGCTGGTCCGGGCCGGTTTAACCGGTAAGTGCACTTATCACTTTGACCGGGTTGGACTGGTTCGGGTAATCGGTAGAAAAATTATAAACGGACCAACCCCTTCTACCCCTCCTACCCAGCCCACCCGGCCCCCTTCGTACCGGGCCGGTCCGGTTCCGGTTTCAACCGGTCTGGGCCGGTCCGAAAAATGGGTCAACCCGGCCCGTTTAACACCCTTATGCCCACATCCTGAATTCACGATCCAGTCTCTTTCAAAATTTATGGAAGCTATGGCTTTTATTGCTCGAGTCTCCGCTGCGAAGCACTTCCCCCATTCTTCTTCTTCAGCAGCTTTCTTGGTTTGAGCCATATTGCTCCCTTTGGCTCGACAATATCTTTTTTATGTGCCTGACTTTGCCACAATGGTAACATTTTAAAAGCTTTTTACTGTTAGAAGACTCCTCCTTCTTTCCTGGCGAGCTTGAACCACTTGAGGAAAAGTGCATGTTATCTCTTGATGTCCCTTTAAAGTTCCTATTATCGGCGACAAGGGCATTTCCTTCCCCTTCTTTGATAGATACACCAGCCATCTGTTTGGCTAGTAGCTCTGGTGACGACAACAAATTCTCAATTCTTCCAAAGATGGTTGTTGAACCCATCCTTGAATCGATGTAACAAAGGGAATATATTCTGGATTTAAACCATGAATAATAATTCTTCTTATTTATGCTTCAGAGATTGCCTCGTTCGGATTCAATAGAGAAATTTCGGAACACATATTTTTTACCTTCAAAAAATATTCGGCAACAGAGAGATTACCTTGAGTGGTGTTGGCTAACTCATTCTCCAAAATCTGTAGCCGAGCTTCATCCTTCTTGTTGAACAGTCGATCGAAGGTCCTCCATATTTCATTAGTTGCTTTACACCTTATAATATGATCAAATAAAGTAGAGAGATAGACCTCTTTAGGATAAACTCCGCCATAACATTAATCTGCTTTCACTTCTTACGCGCATTGCTATTCTCTGGTGCTTCAGCAGGAGGACTTGTGGTACTTCCATTGACAACTTCCCACAAATCCTCACCAACAAGGTATGACTCCATACAAGTCTTCCATACCTTGTAGTTGGACTGGTTCAATAACTCCATCCCCTGTGCATTAGCACGACCACCCAAATCCATTTAGATAAACCGGTTGAATCAACCACTAACCCGACCTTGAAATCCAGAAGCCGACTTATGGCTTTGATACCATGTAAAGAATAGCAAAAGAAGAGTAATATTCGGAGACCTTCTGCCAACCCAAGATCGTTAACTAAGATTGGAGGATTCAACTAAAGAAGACGAAGCTTGAAAAGAGAAGAGAGATTTTTGAAAGGAGAACTTTGTTATTGAAGAAGACTTTCTTGAATTTATCTTGATTACAAATGAACAAGATACCCCATATTTATACTAGCCTATGGATGATTCTAGATATGAAGGAAGATTCTAGCAAACTTATTTTCTAACAACACTATAGAATATCTAGATATGTCTTATCTTCCCACAACATTCTAGAACATTTAGATATGTCTACTAGATAATTATCAAGGATACTACACTAGGACATTATAGAGAATTCTATATTTTTCCAAAAAATCAACTTTATTTTTTTCACAACAACAAGGAAAAGTTGAGTGGAGGGGCAGCAAAGAGCCTCTACTCCTGAGGCCTAGTAGTACTCTGACTAATGCAACTGGGTTCTCTTATGAACTTTCCGAGAGTTTTGCTAGAAAGTTTCAAAATCTCTGGAGATTGACTTCTTAATTCCATATGAAATTGATGCTAAAATCCGGCAGTACATCGCGTAGACATTGTGCAGGCCTTAGAATGAAATGGCAACAATGGAAATAAATAGCTGAGTGTGGACATGCAAGAAGTCTTTTTGAATTGATCAGCCATGTCCTTACATTTGAAGCATATGCTCTTCAAATGATAACTAAGATAGTGTTGATGAAAACCTAACATCCTGAACTAGGTAAAAAGGAACTAACGAAAGAGCTCTCCCTAAGTCCAAGGAACAATGGGTCATCCGATGGACACGAGGTCTCTAGAATGCTGGCTACGACCATAAAGCTGAAAAGGAAATTGTGACACATGTGTGTCTTCCTATGTGCATTCAGAATTAAATACCAATCACGTTATGTGCACTTGATCTTAGCCAAAAGGTCGAGAACGGTACTGACCAAGTGCTGGTGAGGTGTTCCTCACTAAGTACAAATTCTTCTTTCTTTGAAAACTCAACCAAATCAAACAGAGTCCTTCCTAATAGCCTGTTTGGCCAAGTTTCTAAAATCAGTTTATTTTGAGAAGCGCTTTTTTTAAAAGTACTTTTAAAAAAAGTGTTTTTGGTGAGAAGTAGTTTGTGTTTGGGTAATTAATTTGAAAAGTACTTTTGAACAGTAATTAGTGTTTGGCCAAGCTTTTGAAAACTGCTTCTAAGTATATTTTTCTCAAAAGTACTTCTCAGAAAGGTGCTTTTGGAAAGAAGCTACTTTTTTCTGTTTCTCAAAAACTGCTTCTGCTTCTCCTCAAAAGCACTTTTTTCCTTTCAAAAGCTTGGCCAAACACCTCAATTTTTTGCAAAAGTACTTTTGAACTAAAAAAATACTTTTTGCCCAAAAAAAACTTGACCAAACAAACTATAAGAAGGATAAGTTAGGCATGTTCAAAGTGAACTCAGACATGTTCAAAGTGAGGGAACAATAAACCCATACCAAAATATGGTAATATAGCCAAGAATTCTATTCATGAAACAGCAGCTCTGCCGCTAAATCTATATTATATTAAAAGCATGAAACTCCTAATTTAAAAGTTAAATTACCAAATTACCCTTAACCTATTAAATTGAAGGGAAAAAATATCTTGCAAATCCACGCCACATGCTTCTAATAGACACCTATTCGAAGTCTTCAATAATTTCTCTTCCCTAAGTGTTGCACCGTTTCATTTCATTTACTATAAAAATCAGAACAAGTATGTCACTTTTCCCTTAGTCTTGAATCTTCTCTGTTAATAGGTTTTGCCTCTTATCTCTTATTCATCAAACTGTTATATTCTTTCATTAATCATCTTCTACTCATAATTTTTTTCAATTTTATTTGATGGTGAGATATCTATCTTTGCCGAAGTCAAATTGTCTGTTAAGTTCTATTTACATAACAGAAAATTTTCATATATGTACAAACTTGGTTATAATTTGGAGATAATTAGAGTTTAATTGACTTTGAATTTTACCGGCCGGATTAGAGTTTAATTGACTTTGAATTTTTACGCCTTTATTTTCTATGTTTATCTATCCCTTGATTTTCTGATGTTATTGATGTGATTTGTGAATTTGACTTCTACAGAATGCTTCATAATATTATATTAATGTGTACGTGATCATTGCCATAGTTTATTTCCTGCAGTTTCTAATGCATTGTAAATACTATTTTGATATTTTAGTGTTATTCTCATCACTTTCTTCAACAAATAGAAAATATCAAAAGAGAGAACTAGGGAACGACTATTAAGAAAGAAAAACTGAAAAGATAGTGCTGAATGGTTCGCCAATTTATTGGGTAAAGAAATTCTATTCTCCTGCTTGAGTTCTTTCAGTTATCATTTATAACTTTTGAATATATTTCGAACATTAGCTTCACTTTGTATCACCATCAGTTGGAACCATCATATGGTAATGGGTCCTTGAACAGATTATATGCTCCTAACCATAACTTAAGGAAAAAAATTTATTATACTTTTTGTGAGTCAATTGATTTTATTTTTTTTGAAAATAGTTTCAGTGTATAGTTTTACAACATTTTGATAATGTTTTAAGAGTGTGATTTTATTTTAAATTAAAAAATATTAATATTTATATTCAACCCAAAAATTATGTAATTAAAACCTTGTGTTTCATATACTATGTTAATTAACAATATTATTTGACCAAAATAAAAAGTTTAAGAGTGAAACAACTCTTTATAAAAGAAAAAGATTTCACATGTCCAGTTTAAATGTTAACAGTCTTTCTCTTTCTTTTTTTTTCTCACTGACATTTGACTCTTTCTTCTTCTATCTTTCAAATTGTATTGCAAGTTTCTTCCAGTAAAATATAAATACAAGATAGCGCTAATGAAGTATAAAAATAATTTGTAATACAGCCTGTCATAACATAAATAGCTTTAGAATATGGGTGTTGGATGAAAAATATTATCATATGACTTATAACTTTGCTATTATCAGCTCTTGCTCTTACAAACAAGATTTGATATGTATTTGAGCAAGATGAAATTGTACATAGATTTACCTACAATATGTCAGACTTTATTTTACACTTTTAGTTTGTTGCATTCCTGAAATCATATTAATATAGACAATAAACTTCTTACAATTAGAGTAATAGTATATTATTACCATATATCTGGATCATTTCAAGAAAGTAGAAGACAAACCAACACTAATGGCTATCATTTTGATAAATGTCCTTCAAAGCTTTCCTCTTTATCTAAGTCCTGTTTTAATTTACTATCAGATCTTATAAATATTTCTTTGTTGAACTTTTGTTTCCTTTATCTAAGTCCAATTAAGTTAATAGGGGAGAGAAAGAAGAGCTTTTTTTTTTGTTGTGATACAGCCAATATAAAGCAAGAACTATAGTCGCCCGAGGAAGACAACAAGCTCTAAGACTTTACAATTAGAATCGAAACTTTTCACTTAGTATATATGCAATTCAACTTTTTCCTATCGCTTATGAGATTAAAATTCTATATTAACTATAGATGTATATGATGAAACTGGAGATTTTGTGCATGATATGTACGTAAAAAAAAAAAAAAGAGACTTGAATATTCAAAGAGCAGTCAGTCTTGAGAAGATAATTAGTATGCCTGAAGAATATAAAGAAGATAAAATTGAACAAAGAATGCTATTTCAATATCGTCTATTGGAGCAATCAAATTTCAAGGAAGATAAATCAAAATTTTAATTGATAGTATGATGGCCGGAAGAATGGAGATAGAGTTTGTCAGAGAGTATGATTTTCGACTTTACTTATAAAAGATGTTAAGGTTTATGCGAGAATGCTAGCTTTTGGTATATTCAAATTCTAATTCATAATTAAATAAAATATTTATCGTCTATGTATGCTTTCCTAAGTCGAGGGTCTATTGGAAAAAGTCTCTCTATCCTCACAAGGTACGGTTAGGTATGCGTACACACTATTCTTCCCAGACCCCGCAATGTAGATTATACTAGATATGATGTTGTTGTTGTATTTATCGTGTATATATACATTTGCAATGTTTAGTGTGTATATATATATATATATATATATATTCTATATAAAGATAATACTAAAAACACGTGCAACGCACGTACAGAGAAACTAGTATATATAAAATCCACTAACTCTTCATGCTGACGGTCTTGGACTAGTGACACTGTTCTTTGAAGAGGTAAGGCATCAAGTCCCCCTCTCATATATGTATACACTTTTTGGATTTTCGTTTACGTCCATGCCTAACCTCCCACTATAATGCAGCTTTAAATATTTATTTAAAAAAGAAATTGGCAATGTTGTTTACCCAAAACGCTCAGCACGAATAAGGATTATCAACTACTATATGATACAAGTTGGGAAATGTTGCTACTTTTGTAAGAGAAGTTTGAGAACATTCCATCAATAAATAGAAAGTAAAACATAACAAAAAGAAAGAAAATAGTAAGAAAAGGCAGGATAGTTCAAAACTGAATACTTGAAGAAGAAAACAGAAGGAGAAGAAGACCTTCCAAATGATCTCCCCTTGCGTTCATCTCAACAGAATTAGCTAGAATTATACTCATAGAGAACTAACAATAAGAGAGTATGAACAACTTGGCCATCCTCAATAACCAAGACTTTTTTTGTATGTAGTTCAACCAAAGCATTAGCATCACTGGATAAAAATAATTCCTTTGGTTGCCCATTGCTTGAAGGAAATTTAACATTATTACATGATGATCCAACAGTGGCCTCTTCTTGCGAGTCCTGGAAATCAAGTAATCTTATTCAAGAAACTTCGCTAAATGTTAGCATTATCGGTAAAATACTTCCAGTGATCATTTATTTCTCTATCTGCGTACATGATGTTTTTGACCCTATATGGGTCATTAGCTGTCAGCTCAAAAGCATTCAGGGATAGCATGATTTGTACACCCACACACATATACATATACACATTCACACACAAGTAAGTACACTGTACACCAACTTACATTATTAGTTTAAGAAAAACATCACCGTCCCTACATATATCAGTTTGTATCGATTTAAAACTAGTATGATCTAATTCTTTACTAAATGTTTTGACGTCTCTCAAAGTTTCCCTGCTTAAAAGATTTTGGGAAAGGGTTCTATACACTGCTTTGCATATGCCAGTTGATACTTGATGCTCTCGCTCGCTCAGTTGATGCTCTCTCTCTCCCTCCCTCCCTCCTTCATATCTTTCTCTTATTCCTCTCTTTTTTTCACTCTATTTTCTTTTCTCTTTTGGTGCAACAGCAATATCAGACTATAGTGTCCTTTCATATAATGTCTATCATCTTTAGTGACTCAAGAAATAAGACATAGGGGATAAAAGAGCCAAACCCTTAATCAAACAGGTATAGCACTGGAAAAGGCCCATCTAACAAGTAAATATATAAAGGCAAACGACAAGTTTATCAAAGCAAACATTTATGCTGATACAAGTTTCAGATTACCGAGTACATGACCCTAGATAGGAAGTTGTAGAGATCGAGGCATTAAGGTTGTAGGTTAAGAGGTAGTTGGGAATATCTCTATGGCTCTCCAGAGTGAGGCTAGGCTAGTCAGGCTAGTCTGTTAGGACTTGGTCTTAAACTGTTAGCGGTTAATGTTGATTTCACACTACTCTTTCGTTCCTCTTAGTGATGTGCTTTATCTACTGGTTATTGTTTTACTTTTCACTTATTTTTTGGTTCTGGTGATGATGCTCTTTGTTCTATGGTTTCTACTGATGGTACTGATATATTGCCTCTTTTCGTCTTCTTTGTCTACTTGAGCCGAGAGTCTTTCGGAAATAGCTGAGGGGTAGAGATAAGGTATGCGTACACACTACCCTCCCTAAACCCCGCTAGTGAGAATTCAGTGGGTCGTCGTCGTCATTATTGTTGTAAGCTTCATTTCCAGTTTAACTTGCTTTCACACCAAGAAGCAATGGACTACCACGTATGGAAGCAATCAATTCATTTGGGTAATGTCGGCTTTTCAATATGAGAACATACGCTCCTTCCAGATGCCTTATTTCTTCAAGCACAACTTGACTGAATGTCACGGTCTGGTCACCTGTGATGACAGTCTTAACACCTTATCCTACTAACTTTATCCATAATTTGTATACATTTTAAGAACAGAAATTCAAATGGAAAGAAACTACTTGGAAACCCGTCGTCTGACATCTCCAGCCAAAATATGTACAATGAAGTTTGTCAAATGGGTCTACATTAATCAGAAAGACAACCGTAGCTCTAAGAATCTGATAAGAATTTGTTTACCAATAGTCCCACAATAAAGAAACACGGCTATGTCTGATACATATAAAAATTCCGACCGATATGGATCGGAGATTGGTCATTCGTACAGAAACTTGTCAAACACTAAACAGACTAATGAGAGAATGTACGGACAAGTTGTAGCAATGAACAAAAATTACCAACATATATTGTACTGCTATAATTCACAGGATGAGATGTAACACTAACTCAGATGAGTCATTAACTTTTTAATTTAATTTGATTTAAGTCGTCGTAATGGTAGTTTAAACCTTTTTTTATAAGGAAATGATCCTCAGAATACAAAAGGGATAGTTGGAGAAAGTGAAAAAAGGTTAAAAGCTGAAATAGAGCGGTTGGCACAAGTGGTAGATTTGACGCTTTCATGGTAGGACCAAAGCAACGAAGCTTTTTTCCGTAACATGGAGAAGGACTTAGCGCGACATGGTAAAACCATTATGAGTAAGGAACGTAGGTCGTAGAGTTACTGCAACATGTAGGATTTACCATGCAGCATAAGCCCCGTTCCGATGTAAAACCAGCAAGGGTTTTCGGAAGTTCTTATATTTTGACCCTTGGGGTGCTTAAGCTCAATGTTGTACATATTGCTCCATGTACTTGCAGTCTAAGTTTTGTTAGCAAGTATGAAGGTGTCTATACATATATGGTTATATTAAGTATATTGACAAATGGCCAATGATGGAGCAGGCAAAATCATATATATAATAACATGTTCCCATTGGGTTAAAACAAGTAGTCAAATCATTTGTTTAGTTCTAATACTGCATAGTTAATATGCTAGGTTTTTGGGTCAAATTGGAGCTCTAGCCAGTATTTATGGATTTGATAATCTGCCAGAGGTTAGACACCAAAGCAGTGTATTTTCAAATTAATGGCAAGGCCCGTGAGTTAATTATGATTCTTTTTCCCCTGTAAGAATTAAATTGTTTTTCCTTCTTAAGCCTTTGATTTTTTTTTTTGTCGAGTGATGGCTCGTGAGGTGGGGGGTCTTATATTTTGTATTAGAGTGTAATCTAGTGTTAGCCATCCTGTATAAATTTGCTGGCTGTATCTTTTCCATGGATTTTTCACTTTTCCATAAATTAGCTTTATCAATAACAAATTTTGCTAACTTTGGAAATACTTCTGTGTCTGTTTCAGATTCAAAGGTGAAACCTTGACGGACAATAGGGTCTCTTTTAACACCTGGAAAGTCATAAGACAGGTGTGCATCAGCACATAGCACTCAGCCACATATTACAGGAAAGTGATCAACAATATCTTAATGCAAACAGAAAAAAACTATTTAGAGATATAACACAATTCAGGGTGCATCTTTATGTATCGGTAATCTGCGGTACCTATATTTAGAGATATAAAAAAAAATTGTTCCTTGATCACAATAGAAATAAAACTGTTTACTGGATTTGTTTACTTATTAGAGCATTGGTATCCAGTTGTGAGTATATGACCTACACGACTTTCACGACCAATGACCAAAGAAGAGTATGTAATATTGTGAATTAAGGATGGTCACGTCTTCAGATATGCCAAACTGTATCCTTTTTGAAGCATGTCTTTCATGCATGTTTCTATGTGTAACAACTGCATGATCTACAAGGGAATTTCATACTTGCATTTTTAAGCTGTTCGTCTTTCCTTCCACCTAATTTAAAGACATTGATCAGACATTCTATCCGTCTCTTTCCCGTGGCTTCTTCACTACCGTATTTCTTTTTCAAAACTGTTGTGATTATGCTTTTCTTGAGCCGAGGATCTATCGGAAATAGCCTCTCTACCTTTACAAGGTAGGGCTTACGGTCTATGTACAGTCTACCCTCCTCCTCAGACCCTACTTGTGGGATTACACTCGGTATGTTGTTGTTTTGACCAGATATTGTATCCTTGCAGATATCAGAAGTTTCTTTCCTTAAGTTCTCAGCCAATGTTCAACGTAAATGGATAAAGCTTTCACTGTATCCCTCCATTAGCTTAATTCACCAAGAATGAATTAATTGTTAATCTTTAGCTTAATACTTCCATAGTAAAGTAGTTTCAAATGTCATGTCAGCTCTAATTTGTAACTTCAGATTTGCTTTTAAAGAGAAAATGCTGACAATGTTCCACAGGATCAAGATAGTATTTACAGTACTGAAATTATTCAAGGATAAAAATAAGTTTTTCAGCTAGGATATAGTCCATGCGAATTTTACCTTTTAAAAGAATCTTTCAGAATTCAGAGAGAAGTTCCAAATTCTAACAAATGTATTTTTTTTATCAACAGCAACCAAATTCTAACAAATGAGTGAACTGTAATCCAAACATAAGACACATAATACAAAAAGTAGAATCACTCAAAGCTAAAACCTATAAATAGTTCAAGCAGCAAATAATAACATTTTGCTAGGCCAAAATCCAATGAACAGAATCATGCATGTAACAGAAACAGCACTCTAGCTTGTCACAAAGAATGAGAGTAAGCATGAGAATCGAACAAAAAATGTTATAAAAGAAATCTATTAGAAAGAGAATCATATGAACCTCATAATTGGTGATAACACCATTGTGAACAACCAAAAATTCATTCCTAGCACCAGAGGCTGAGAATGACTATTCCGAGGAGCAGGCTCCCCATGTGTGGCTCCCCGAGTGTGTGCTATTCCAGCATGAATAGAAAATGATTCCTCCGGATTCAAATCTATAGCGGCAATGTCTGAGCACATGAATTCAATATAAGCGCCAGAAAATGAGACTCAATGTAAATGTATAAGTAAACTTTAAAGGAGAAATATTTAATAATGTTTTGGCCATTTTATTAGAATGGAGCCATGGAGGACAAAAACAGATAACTTTCTGATCCTGGTTTTATGACGTTGCTATGTACTCTGACAAGTTTTTAACCACAGTTGAACATAGTCATTGCTCAATATCAAGCAAAATTGAATCAAAATACTCTCACAAGAAAGCATAAAGTTAAAGTTCAAAAGTTTGAATAGTAAGCAAGAGAGAACCAAAAGTTTGAAAATGTATGAGAGCAATGTCTTCAACTGTTTGGATACAGAAAAATGATTTTGGTTTATTTAAAGACTCCTAGTTCCAATGATTATGAGATACTACTTCTAAGGTAGCTGGCTGAATTATGTTTCATTAATAACATAGTTGTATAATTACAATACATGTGACCAATTACATCCCAATGATTGTGAAACATCTGAAGAAACTAGCTGTAGTCTAAAATGTTGATAGTGAGCATAATGAGCTCTAAGTTTACAATCATTCTACTTTCTGCTCGGGAAAAATGTAATCTCTTTGTTTTATCCTACACAACTTCTGTTGGATTATGGGTCATGGGTCGCTTCACGTGGGCTGATCCGACCCGGTTAGGAGAGATAAGGGAGAGAGGTTAAGGGAAGTTACCACTAAACCACAAACACCCACTAAACTGAACGTGCAAAAAGGGGTGAGTGGTGAGTTATCTTCCTTAACCGCTATTACTCTGCTTATTTATGTGAAGGAGAAAATACAGAACTAAGTACGGTAAGAATTTTCTCTTCTCCGACTCTTTTCTTCTCCAACAAAAAACAGACACAAGCAAGGGCGTTTAATTGGTGGAAGATTAACTTTGTTTCCTAGTGATTCAAAGTGGGGCAATTGTTTCGGTGGTGAGTTCAACAATTCTTCCGCTGCGTTGACAGGTACGTTAATGTTGTTCTCGCCCCGCTATTATAAGTATAACAACATCTATTCTGTCCTTCAACATACTCAACATTATTGAGTCTAATTGGTTCCAAAAATAAACTACTTCAAACCCATTAAAGGCTCAGAGCTTTGGCGATTATTTATGCCTGCTAATAAGCTCTTGCATACAGAAGAAGGAAAACATCAAATCTTGCACAATGATCACCTTTTCCAACAACCATCTAGAAAGCCAAGTGAGAGCTTTTCATAGAATATATGTAAGTATCCCCCGCGTTCTACGTACCATCATTCAAATTGTAAAAAATTTAAGGAAAAAGTTGATGACCTTTTACGCAGATTCACCACTTAAATTTGCAGTCACCCACTAAGATCATCCCTTCTATCATATATCATTTGAGTTCATGATACTCTGCTAAGAACTGCAGTGCCTCAGCAGACACTAGACACCCATGTGAGGCTAATACTTTAACCAATACTTAATACTATCATTACCATTTTATACCGGTAATAATAATAGGGGAGAGTGGGGGGGCGGTTCTCTCATCATGAAAGATGCATGAGAGGGAGTCTAGTGCACTAAGCTCCCACGTAACTATGTGCACGGTGCGAGGAAGGACTAAACCACATTGTGTCTAATGTACACAGCTTTAGTGTACATTTCTCCAAGAGACTGTTTCCACAGCTTGAACTCATAACGATCCGGCAACGTATATCTCACTTTTTACAGCCTCTTAGGCCATCTCCAACCTTAACACCAAATGGCGCAACACCAAATTTGCTCCAACCATTACACTATATTTTACAAAAGAATATTCCTTTTCATATTCTTCTCTCTTCTATATTATATTATTATCTTCTATTTAAATTTTATTTTTTATTTCCTTCAAACAAATTCTTTCTTTTTTCTTTTTTCCATATTCATCACATATAATTCACATTCACCTGGAAATAACATGCCGGATTATTAAACTTATGTTTTATGTTTTTAATGTAATTTCAATTTTCATGTATCCTCCTTTGATGTACTTTTAATGTTAATGTATTTTTATTTTATGTATTGTTAATTTTTTTTTAAAATTTTAGTTTTCACTTTTCAATTTTAGCAACATTAGATATCTTACATTTGCATATTTCATTTTTAAATAATGGTTATAATTATTATTATACAATTATAATAATAATAAAATTAACTTATAATTTTATATAATGATAATATATACAAAAATTAATATATCAAAAAAATAGAATATAAAATTAAAATTATAAAGATCTTAATATAAAAATATATGATAAATTAAAAGTCAAAAAATATAAAAATGAATAAAATAATATTAAACAAAATTTGGTGTTAATGAATGCAACACTATTCACACTCTATAATGGTGCAAGATTTAGTGTTGGATTGGAGCAAAAAAATACTATTTTTTGCACCAAATAGGTTGGAGATGGCCTTAGCAGTACCATTCCCTAAAGAAATTATTCACCAAAAAGATCATGACTTTATTTCGGAGTTCCTCATCACAAGCAGGCAGATGAGAAGAAAAAGTATTTACCTTGGTAGACAGATTTGACGAGTGATTCGATATTGCCTGCAGCCTGCAGGAAGGAATTTGGAATCATCAATAGAAATTCCAGCGGAATCATAAAAACGACAAGTGCTAAGTCGTTGATTGTTGATCGGGTTCGTTCTACGGCTATCACAATATCTCCCCTACTGGGAATAATAATCTCTTTCTTTCCACTTCAACACCTATTTTCTTTTTTTTGGGTAATTAAAATTTCTATTAATCACCTTTGAAAGCTTTACACAATTATAATTGACTTTATACTCAGTCAACTGTTCTATTGTTTTAGACTCTCCACCCTATACAAATTCTCTATACCTCTTCATATCTCTATTACTTACGATCAGAAAATATATTGTTGTATCATTTGTCTATTTCGTTTTGTTGCTCTAACATTACATATGTATGCTATTTTCCTAGCTATCTCCTCAGCTAGTTTGCTTTGTTGTTGGAAGATTCCGCAGTTTCTTTCATTCCAGATGACATGAATGGCTTCAGCATATACCATCTTGAACACTTCTGTCATATTTGATCTTCTTTTTGCATTCTCCTTAGCCCACTTCCAGTGTTGTTCCCATTCTGTTGGCCATACTGCTTTCTTTTGCATCCATTTTATCAATCTTTCCCATACTCTCTTAGTGTAGTCACATTCTACAAAGATATGATTCCTGCTTTCTTCATGAACCTTGCATAGAACACAGTTTGAAAGTATAGCCACATTGTGAATTTTGCTTTTTCCCTTACTTCATTCCTGAACATAAACATCTTCCACTCTACTCATGGTTGTTGGCCCAGCATAGTCAAGTATAGTTGTCTTATCAAGCTGCGATTTCCTTTTACTGGGCTTTGTATTGCTTCAATTGTATCTCTTGCCTCCATCATCTTTCTGACTAACCATGATGCTTGGTGTGGTATCTTCAAAGTCGACAACTGTTGGCCCTTTATATAATATTTATGAATCCATTTGATCCACATTTTATCTCCCTTGTATGCTAGGTCCCAGTAATTCTTAACTGTTGTTGCTCTATTCCATATCTTTAAGTTGAACAAATTTAGCCGTCCAGCACTCTTAGGAAGACACAGTTTATCCCATGCTACTAGAGATCTTTTTGTGATAACATTGACTCCTGACCACACATAACTCCTACAATATGCCTCAATGGTTTTAAGCACCTAGCTAGGAATTAAGAACAACTGTGACCAATAGGCTTGGATTCCAAACAAAACAGATTGCACTAGTTGAATTCTTCCAGCATAAGAGAGCTTCCTTGCTACCATTTTCTCAATAAGGGGTTGCCATTGTGCTATAGACATCTTCTTAGCAGTTAATGGAACTCCTAGATACTTAACTGGCAAAGTACCTTTGGAATAACCAAACTTCTGTAGTATCTCTTCTTTAGCTAGCTTTGTAACACCTCCAAAGAAGATTGAACTCTTCTCATGATTAGCTTTCAGTCCAAAGGCCCCATAGAAGTGGTTGAGGTATTGTTGCATCTTGGTGATTGAGTTCATATCACCCCTTGCAAAGAGAAACAGGTCATCTACAAAGCTCAGATGAATTATACCCAGTTTGGAACACCTTGGATAATATTTAAACTCCTTTTTTTTCCTCAATTCATTCAGACTCCTACTCAAATATTCCATAGCAAGAGCAAATAGAAAGGGAAACATAGTATCTCCTTGTCTTAAACCCTTTGTTGCTAGAAAAGGCTCAGATGGTTCACCATTAATGATAATTGAGTATGTCACAGTTTTCATACATGTCATTATCCACCCCAAAAACTTACTAGGAAATCCCAGTTCTACCATCACTTACTCTAAGAATGGCTATTCTACAGAATCATAGGCTTTAGTTAAATCAATCTTGATCATGCACCTAGGAGATGAATTATTTCTTGCATAAGTCTTTACAAGCTCATGAGCCAGAATTATGTTATCTGCTATTTTCCTTCCTGGTATAAAACCTGCATGTGCTTCACTAACCACACTAGCAATACTCTCTGCAGTCTGCTTGCTAGTATCTTGGAAATGATCTTATAGAGGACAGTACAACATGCAATAGGCCTGAATTCCCTAGCGGTGGTTGGGCTATTCACCTTTGGCACTAATGTGATTGCTGTGCAATTTATATCCTTATACAATTTCCCAGTAATAAAGAACTTCTGAACTGCTTGCACCGTCTCTTTCCTCAAAATTGGCCATGCTTTTTTGAAGAAACATGAGTTGTACCCATCCAGCCCAGGAGCTTTATCTTCTTGTATAGCACACAATCCTTTATACACCTCCTCTTCTGTCACCTCAGGAACTAGGCTCAACTGTTGATCATGGTTGAGTCTTGGGATATTTTTCATCACTTCTTTGTTGATCGCTGGTAAAGTCTTGGATGACGCTCCCATCAGGTTCTTGTAGAATCTTATGAATTCTTCTTTAATTTTTACCTGATTCCTGACTTTCCTACCATCTTCTGTACTCAACTGTAATATCTGTTTCCTGTTGCTCCTTTCTTTCACAATAGCAAAAAAATATTTATTGTTGTTATCACCCAATTTGATCCATTTAACCCTTGACTTTTGTTGCAAAATGCTCTCTTCTATGAGTGGCCATTTCTCCAGTTGTTGTAAAGTCTGTTTCTCTTGCTCTAATAAACTATCACTGTATTGATTTTGTATCTATTCTTGGATCATGATAAGGTTTCTTCTTGCCTCTTCAATTCTCCTCGTTATTCCTTTGTATTCATCTTCATTTAGTTTCTTGAATAAGGTTTTCATAACTTTGAGTTTCTTCCATATATTCTCCATGCCATCCTTTACTAATCTCCTGCTCTATATGGTCTGTACAATGCTTCCAAATTCCTTGTGATCTGCCTATACATTATAAAATTTGAATGGTGATTTGATATTTGATCTACCAGCCTTAATATTAAGAAGCATAGGTGAATGATCCGATATCAAAGGAACATCATATTCAGTACAAACATGTCCCCAATTTTTCATCCACATGTCGTTCCCAAATACTCTATCAATTCTACTTAGTATTCTGTCATCACCCTATTGCTTGTTAGACCAAGTATACTACTCACATTTTCATGCTATCTCATTCAAGAATAGATTATGAATGCAGTCTGAAAAGTCCACCATTTCATTCATTGCCACATGATTACCATACATTCTGTCTTGAACATATAGAATATCATTAAAATCCCCACCAATTAGCCAAGGCTTTGTCATTTGCATAGCTATGTCTTCTAGATTACTCCATATAAATTTTCTCTTCTCAATTGTATTAAAACCATACACCAGTGTTAAGAAAGCTTCAAAGCCATCCATTCTCCCTCTTACTATGCCATGAATCAACTGAGCATCTATCACTTCAATATCAACACAGTATACTTTAGGATCCCATGTCAACCAAATTCTCCCATTCAATGCACTTTGGTAGTTGTTCTGCATTTCCCAGCCTGGTAAAATATTTTTCAACACTCTGTTAGCCCTATTCTCTTTCACTCTAGTCTCCACAAAACCAGCTAACTTTATTTGTTTATTCTTTATGTATATCTTTAACTCTCTTTGCTTATATCTCTTATTTATTCCCCTCACATTCCATATCATCCAAGTCATTGGGCTATTATAAGTGGCCCCCTATCAGTTGTGGCCAAGCTCTTTTGAATCCCCTTTCCACTTGTATTCTCCCCTATTCTATTCCCTTTCACCACACTGGCAGCAAGTGTTGGAAACTCCCTAATACAACTCAATTCAGGACTTCTCTATGTAATCTGAATTTCCCTTCCTGGTGTTTGAGCTTCCTGTGGTTGATTAGTCGATTGCTTGTCATTTGAATTTCAACACCTTTTTTGTCTCTCTCATAGGGGTGTTACCTTTTTTCACACCAAATTCTCAAACGTATTACTTCATTCCTCTCATCGTCCCACTTTTTATGCGACGGTGTTTTACTTTAGGTGGGCATTTGGAATTGTAAAATTTCGGAAAAAAGTTTTTGAAAAAAAAATTAAGTGAAAATTGTATTTGAAAGTTAAGTTATGTTTGGACATGAATATAATTTTAGGTTGTTTTTGAATTTTTATGAGTGATTTCAAGTGAAAATTTTGAAAAACAACCTTTTGGAGTTTTTTTGTATGGCCAAACGACCCTTAAATATGAAGTTTAAAAAATACATGAGATTTTGAAAGTGTGATCTAAAATGAGCCATAGATATTTGTGTGCTTATAAATTATTTCATTTAAAGTAAATTAAATATTTTAAAGATAAATTGCTACTAAAGATAAAAATATTTTTTTTTTGGAACAGACTAAAAATAATAGATTGCCACATAACTCGGGACCGAGAAGTATCTCTCTCTATCTATCTACTAGTATTAGTACTTGCATGATGTGCAGATAATATTATGATCCTGCTAAATTCTATAAATTAAAAAGAACAAATTATATGTTAAACTATTGACATAAACTTAAATATTATAACTGCATATATAGTCGGTGATACAAACAAATAAAAATTTAATATGATTCAAAAATAAATACTCCTTCTGTTTCAATTTACATAAAATATTTGTCTTATTAGTCTGTTCCAAAAGAATGGCACACACATTTATGTATTTGAAAATAATTTAGCTTTACATTTATTTTACTCATTTTACCTATAATGAGAAGTTCTTACACCCATAACAAGTAGCATGACCCCACAAAACTTTTAGGACCATAGGTTCTAAAAGTCTTCTTTTTCATTATTAAACTCCGTGTCAAGTCAAACTATCTCATCTATGTTGAAACTGAGTGAAGTCATACTATATAGAGTAATAACTAATAAAATATATTTAGTAATATCTTAATTTAAATTACAAAAATATATTATATTATTATCTCAACATAATAACTTCTCACATCAACATAAACTTCTACCAACCTAAAATTACACAATGATAAATTAATATATAAATATATGATAATTTATTAATAACCAATATATTCTAACTTTTGGGAGTTACCAACTTGTAAAACAGTTGGATTGTAATTTGCTCAATAATTTTAATGTTACCTCAATTTTAACCACACATTTAAAGTCACTTTGTTTTTAACAATTTAAATGATACATTTGGGATATAGTTAAGATTAATATATTATAATTAAATAAATGTTAACCTACTTTAAATATTTTTCTTCTACCATGCATATATATTAAAAGAAGATGCGTTCTTACATGTAATTCTTAATTAAATGAATCTTACCTTGTGATTTTTGTAATTCACTTTATTTTGTGTAAATAGCAATCTCATATAGTACAATTATATTCCTTTATATGTTTACTCTATCCAAATCTATTTCATTCCAATTGGTGCGCGCACGCGCGCGCGCACACACACATATATTGACCCCATAGGTTGCTCGATGTATTGGCTCATACAATTTGAGAGGACATAAATATCAACAATGGGATAAGAAATCATAGTCCATACCTGAGCCATAGAGAAGAATCTATCATCCCTTCTTATCTATTTTAGCATAGCAACTGCTAGCACTAATAGAAAAATAAAAAAATAAATAAGAAAAAGAAAAAAAAACAAAAACAAATACATGTATTGCTTCCAAACAATTCAGATATAAAATAAATTATAAAATATTGAATAATTAATTTTACTGTAAGGCAACACAATTGACATTTGCTCAACCAATGTCTGAGTCGATTCATAGTTTAAAACATTATCCCCATAGAAATGTATGTCATCAGTTTCTTTATTCCGTGTAATTTTATGACTGATTAACTCCTTTCCAACATTATTGGAGTTACTTTAAGATTGATCAAATGGAACTGCATTTATCTGACCATTCTCTTTCTGAGAATTATTTTAAAAGTATGCGACTCCAAACCACATACATCACACATCTTAATTTTCAAAATTAAATGTTAATTGAACAAGATATATGGAGTTATTTTTAAATTAATTAAAAGTATCAATTTACCCACACTATCTTTATTATCCCCCCCCCCCCCCCAACACAACAACAAATTCTTTTTTTAACAACCTAGAGGGGTATAAAAAACAACAAAAAA